>PVHP010024280.1:0-26621 GCA_004024765.1 Zapus hudsonius
CAGAGGTTCCAGTCACTTTAAATGGACTCCAGATGCATGCACCACTTTTTAAATTCGGCTTTATGTGGGTACTGGGGAATGGAAGTTGGGATGTTAGGCTATGCAAACAAGTGCCTGAACCACTGAGCCATCTCTCCAGGCCCAAAGTTTTAAGTCAACTTGTAAAATTTAGGTTATCTTACAGAATTTTCATTGGGTCCATGATCTCCATCCCTTTGTATTAGTTATTAAATGAACAAATGAGACTGAGAAGTTGTCAAAATTGAGAAAAGCTTTTGGTTTCCTGAGCTGAAGAGATTCCCATTGTTTTAAACATAAGCTCTAGTCCTGTAGAAAACATCAGTTATCCCCTTTTAAATAATTACTGGATATCCTATAACACGGAGAAAGAACTGCTCAAGAGAGACATTGCATATAAGGAAATTATATGCAATACTTTTAATAATTACTAAAAATTTTCAGAGTATTTCCTCTGTGAGCTTCTGGGTTTGCAAGACTAAATAAGAATTAAACTAGATGATTTAATCAATTAGAAATTATATCACACCCCAAACTTTCTTCATTCTCTGTGGAAAAAACTATTAGGTACTTCTAATCACTTTTTGTGCCACTAAACCTCCAGAGAGAAACTCTCTTACACCTGATACACCTCACTTCAAGCTTGTGCCGATGTCTGAGGACACATCACCTCAGAAAAGCTATGTGAAACCCTCAACTACCTCAACAATTTTGTACCCCAAGTAACTGAAGTCAAAATCTCTGAGACACCATTTCAACTAATGCTTACACTTAAGAACATATTTCATAAATCCTTTTGTATTTAAATACTTTAAAAATTGCCTGAGCCATGTTGAATATTCCTGGGCATGTTTTCCCCACTGAGGAAAAAAATTCTGATTTTGGTTTTAGTGAAATTATACATGAGTGTGATGAGGTTATTATGTCCCTCATTAATCAAGTTTTTTTGTTTTAAAAGACTAGAATTTTTCCGTAAAGTAGAAAAATAATTTTCTGTTTCAGTATAATTTGTAACAAAATCCAGTTTTAAAGTTGGCAAAACCCTATTTTAATTATCCCAAAAGGAACTACTTTTTTTAAAAAAACTACTGTATTTTTGAAATGTTTTTATTTATTATTTATTTTCATGGAGGGAGAGAAGGAAGGAAGGAAGGAAGGAAGGAAGAAAGGAAGGAAGGAAGGAAGGAGAGAGAAAAATGGAAGAATCAGGGCCTCTAGCCACACACATGAGCTCCAAATGCACATACCACTTTGTACATCTGACTATTTTAAAATTTCAAATAGCAAATAAAATATTGCCTAGAATACAAATAAATGTAGACACAGTGAAAAACATAAGTCAGTCTCCTTAGAGAGGATGATATTTTTTGGTTGGTTAAAATCCTGTTTCCATTTTCACTACCTTTATTTCTTGAGTCCATATGTCAACTTTAAGAATAATTCTCCAGGGACTGGAGGGATGGCTCAGCGGTCAAGGCCTGCACCATGATCACTCAACTTTTGCTCAAGAATTATCTATCTCATCTTCCCTTTTAGAAGATAGCTGTAAATTGCAAGTGGTCTCCAACCTCTGTCTGTCTGCATTCCAACTCTTGTCTCCTGGAAGCCCTATCTGAGTCCTTCCTCAGTACATAGCATGTGGAATCTCCTTATTTTTTCTCTCTTCGTCTTTGCTGCTTTGCATGGTATCCAGGACTTAGAAAGAATTGGTAATTACCCTTCATTTTTGTTGTTGCATTTTCAAATTGGCTTCCACAGGGCAGTAAAACTGGATCTTGTCATTCCATCTTGGCAGAGAAGTGTTTGAAGTTGTTTCTTAAAACCCTTTAAACCTTCACATTCTAGGTCACTTATCTGCTTATTTTGCTTACAGTTCACTTAATTTCATGCTTCTCCTATTTTTAAACTCTGTTTCTATGAGAAACAGGTAACTGTGCTGAGAGCCACATGTCCACCAAGGCACCAGAACAAGATTGACTTATTTTCCAGGTCTACCTCTGTGCTTTTGAAAGTGACCCAAGGCTTTTGTTTATTCCCAGTGATTTCTACTGTCAAACTCTTGGGTGAATTCAGTGGAGAATCTTCATTTGTGCAGAACAATGAGTACTGCTGAGGTTTCTGTGGGAATGCTGGAGAAGCAGCCCACATCTGCAGATGCGCTGAAGGAGAAAGAGACAGGTAATGGAGATCAATGGGGCTGTTATTGGCCAAATGGGCTGGAATTGTGTGGCTGACTTTCAAGTTCAAGAAGAATTAGGCAATTCGGACAAGGAGATGATATGGCAGAATCTAAATATAGAAAAAGACTCCAGAGAGTGGAAACATTCCTCATAAGAAAGAGAGAGGGGTTAGTGGATCAGGAGCTCGGATTTGGGACTATAATGGAGAAGCCCAGAGCCTGGCGTGGTGGCCCCCATGCTTAGTCCACCCTGAGGCTACATACTGAATGCCAGGTTAGCCTGAGCTAGAGTGAGACATTACCTAGAAAGAAAAAAAATGGAGAAGCCCATAGTGTCAGGGCAAGCATATTTAGGATTTCCATCATCATTGAAAACAATAAAGAAAGCAAGAAGAGCTGTGCTTTCTGACTAGAACTCAGAAAAGTGGGCAGGCTCAGCAGGGAATGTCTGTGTGCAACGCCCTAAGGGAGGGATTTCTTAGGGGCACTGTACATTATCATTAAGCTAATAACTATGCCTCCAAATTCTCTAGTATGTCAGAAGGTGAGGGGAGGTCTCTTGACCATGTGAGTGACAGCCTCCAGCACCTGAGAGCTTTTTTTCTCTCTTCGCTTTCTAATTTCATAATTTCAATTTTTAATTTTAATATTAAATTTTATTTTTTCTAATTTTATCACGGAAACAGGAGGCAGGGTAATATTTTAATGACCTTTAAGCCTAAAGTCTGCCTACACACAAAATTCCTCCTCAAAAGTGAAGACCCATTAATCATTAAGGAGATGGGCACAGCTCAAGACTAAAGAGGGTCATAGATGGGTGCTGGGACTTCATCTTCTGTAATCTCCTTTTGATGTCAGCATAGGTTCAGCCTCTGTGTTCACTTGGGCCTGTCTCTGACTACCTGCCAAAGAAAATTACCATGTTCCAAATCCCATTTTACTTTAGTTATTTTGTTAAGGTAAAAGTATTGGGAATTTCTTGAAAACAGGGATTCATGAAGAATATTAATATTTTATTTTCTAAACTATGCAATCTCATAAGTGAAAATAAGCTTTTAAAATTCAATAATCGATTTTTTAAAAGTACCTTTTATATTTGATAAAGGGAGAGAGTATGGTCATTAGAGGACCTCCTCTGCACCTGGTTTTTGCTTTGTTTTGCTTTGTTAAGATTGGATCTCACTCTAGCCCAGGCTGTCTTGGAATGCATTTTGCAGTCTCAGGCTGGCCTTGAACTCAAGATGATCCTTCTACCACTGCCTCCATAATCCTAGGATTAAGGCATGTGCCACCATGCCTGAATGTGTACCCGTTTTTAAGTGGGTCCTGGGGAACTGACTCTAGCAGGCTTAACAATCATGTGACTTTAACTTCTGAGCCATCTTCAAAGCCCTGTTTTGCTTGCAGCAAAGTCTCACAGTGTGGGCAGGCCTAGGCTGAGCTGAAAGTATTTAGTAATCCTCCTGCCTCAAGTTCTGGATGCAGGCATCCAACCAGGCTTGGGCTTTGAATTTTTGTATTTGACCAATCCAAATGGTCCACATCACAAACCTGGAACTAGCTCCTGGTTCACAGTGCTACTACTGTGTAACCTGAGCTATTTTAGAACTCCACTCTGCTTTTTTTTTTTTTTTTGGTGTGTGTGTGTGTGTGTGTGTGTGTGTGTGTGTGAAATAGTTTCTTGCAACCTGAAAGAGAAGCTTAAATCAAACCAATCCAGCAGTATGTTCCATTTCTTTGTTCTTCTGAACGATAGTCTGTACCAATTCTAAGCAGGAATGGAAGGTGATTGTGTTCCAAGTGTGCTAGAAGAGACAGGTGAATTGAGAATGAATGGATAAGTACACAACAGAAGAAAGAAGGAAGAAAACTACATTTAAACAATGGTTCTGTGCAAATATAATAAAAAGATGGTATCAAATATGAACATCAGTTGCTATAAATGCAAGGAATTATAGGCAAAAATCTGTCCACCTGCGGACAACATGTAAGAAAAATCTTGTGTTGAGTCCTGTTGACTGGATTATCACCTCCTGGTGATTAGATCTTGAAGTCTTTTCTAGAAGGCATATTGGACGCTAATCTTCACTGTGACCCTCAATTTTCCAATTTGGTTTTGCTTTGTTTTCTGATTGACACATAACTATATGCATTTAGGAGGTATGAGGGATGTTTGATAGGAGAAAAAAGTTTAGTTACCATGTCCATCACCTTGTATTTACTTTCTCATTCTGATGAATACATTTAAAATCCCTCTTGCTAGCTGTTTGGAGACACATTACCCATCATCGTGAACTCTATCCACCTTGCCATGCCATAGACTACCAGAATTTATTCCTCTTATTTAACTGTACATGGCACCTGGTATCCAACCTTGTTTAGTCCACCTGCCCTCTCCTCTCCCAGCTTCCGGTAAAGATACTGCTTTTCAGTGTTTACTGTGGCGCTGTTCATCAGAGGCTGAATAGGGAACCTGCCTAATTGCTCACCAATGGATGCATGGAAGAAGAAAACTGGATATCATTCCAGTATGTGGAGGAATATCATGTACCAATAAAACAGGATGGAACTGTGTTTTTTGACAGTGTAGGTGGGTGGATCTGGGGAACATGTTAAGTGAACTGAGTCAGGCATAGAAAGTCCAGCACTGCTGACCACTCCAGAAGGATGAGCCAGAATAAGACAGAATACATACATATTATGTTGTTGGACTTGGAAAGACATTAGAACACAGTACAAAAACCATACATCATAAATAATAAGCCTAGAAATCTCAAATTTGAAGGAGTTTAGACCTCTCCTCAGGTTTGCTGTAATCCAAGGTTTGGGGGTTATTGGAAGTGGAGGAATCACAGATGATATTCTGATATTCTGACAGTAGTTAGAGCTAGGTAATGAGGATGTGGAAATTTAGCACATGGAGTTTTTTTTCCCATTTTTTTATATACTTGAGATTTCCAAAATAAACTCTTCGTAATTAACTAACAAAAAATGGAAGGATGCAGGCTATAGTGGCAAATGGTTTTAATCCCAGCACTCAGGAGGCAGAGGTAGGAGGATTGCTATGAGTTTGAGGCCAACTTGAGACAACATAGTGAGTTCCAGTTCATCTTGGGCTAGAGTGAGACCCTATCTTGAAAAACCACATACAAAAAATGGAAGAAAAAGAAACATCAAGAACTATACTGATGGAAGAAAGAAAGATTATTAGAACAAATATTATTACTTATTATTCATTCATACTTTTTGGAGACAAGGTCTCTTGCCGCCAGGGTGCCATCAAAAACCCTGAGTATCCCAGGCTAGACTTATGCTCCCCTTTGGGTTGTCTCAACTTCCCAGGGGCTGGAGTTAAAGGTATGCTCAACATTCTTCACTCACTGAATTTTTCCTTATTTTTTTTCTACATGCTTTCCTGAGTCCATCAACAAAATCTCCTTTTCTGATACTGAATGTAGATAACATTTATATTTCTTTTCCATCTTGATCTTTCTTTTTGTTTCTTGGTCTTTCACTAGCCTTTATTTCAGTAACCAAAAGACTCCCTGGGCAAACATTCTGTTGCCCGCATCTCTAGTATTCTTTTTACCAAGCATAGAAGTTTCCCAAGGTAACTTTGATGCAAGGGCTTTGCAGCAGGAGAGAACTAGCCATGTGAAGAGCAGATTCTGTAGTAAGTTTGCTTTGTCTCCTGGAAAGATTCATGAGATTGACATTCTGATCCTTCTCTTCTACAGGTAAAAAGCTCCAGGGAAAATGTCTAGAGCTGATCTCTCCTGTAACTCCAATGAAGGTTTACTCCTGCTTTTTGCTTTTCACCATTCTCTTTGGGAGTGTAGTTGGACTCTTTGTAGCCCTGGCAGGTGAGTTATGTATTAATGGAAAAGTGAAATACTCTCTCGGCATTTATATTGTCAGTAAATATTTATCCAGTGCCATCATGTGCTGGTCATTTTCTGAAGTGCTTCAGATCTCACACACACACACACACACACACACACACACACACACACACACACTTACAAAAATGCACACTACCTCTTGTTCTCAGGGTACTTGTATTCTAGCAGGAGGGTGCAGGCAATAATGAACAAGGGCAGGAGGACAACTGATTGCAGCGTGTGCAATGTGGTCAAGATCAGGCTCCTTGGGAAGATGACAGGTCAGGCACCCCTGTGAGATGCAGGAGCCACATGTCTCCCTGGGGACACTATTGAAGAGAGAACAAGGAGAGCAAACCGAAGGAGGAATCTCAAGGAGGCTGGAGGGGAGTCAGGTCAGAGGAGAAGAGAAGAGTAGTGTGGTGGGGAAAATGCAGCATGCCTCTGTTATCCAGGGTCTCAGTCACCATGTTCAAACCGAGTCTGATGATGTCACATGGAAAGTTCCCGAAGTAAGAAGTTTAAAGTATATAAATGGAGACTGTTAACAGAGGGGTTTTATGTCTTTCAAATCCTTTTCCATCTTCCCTGGTATGTGAACCATCCCATTGAGCAGTGTATCCACCTCATATACACTACCTGCCCAGTACTCACCCAGTGCTGTTTCAGGTGACAGAACCATTGTCACAGAAGATGTCCCTGCAAACACTTGTGTTCTAGGAAATGTCATTTACTTAATATTGACCCAAACCACAGAAGCAGAGATGCTGCTAGCTCAGGAATGCCATGGAGAACCCATGAAGCATGCCGAGCAGTGACCTAAGTAACCCTAAGATGAAACTCCATCTTCCATATGCACAGGAAGAAAGCATAGCATATGCAGAGTTAGGACTACCTAGGCATTTAGCATCCACTGAGACCCTTGGAATGTATCCTCCATGGATAGATGGGTGGGTGGAGTCACACAGTGACAGTCTTGCAGGTCATTTTAGAGATTTGCCTTTTACTTTAAAATAGAGAAAAGCTAGGAGATGCTACTTTCATTGATAATTAACTTTTGGCTGCTACATTGCTAGAAGACAAGGGAAGGAACAGAAGGCCTATTTGCAAACTTTGAAACAGGCCACATAGAACAGGATGATGGCTTAGGCCTAGTGTAATACTTCAAAATATTAACTGAAGTAGTTTGAAGAACTAGGTATCTACTGGAAAAGCTTTGTGTTGTCATCTAACATTTTCCAACTCACATTTAAATATGACCCTCAGCACAAACCAATTTCTGACATATTAAATTCCATCTGTTCCAGTGTTCTTAGCTTCAGACATATGAATATTAAGTTTTTTGGTGCCCACCAAGATACATGTATGTTTTAAAAAATATACAACCAAAAGAGAATAATAAAGGTGTATATGACTAAACTCCCCAACATTAGAAATTTCTGCCTGGGAGCTGAGGAGGAATCTCAGCAGCTAGAATTACTTACTTGCAAACCCAGATGGCAAGGGTTTGATTCCCAAGTACCCATGTAAAGCCACATGCACCAAGTGATACATGTGTCTAGAGTTCATTTGCAGAGGTGAGAGGTCTTAGTGTACTTAGGCACACACAATCCCCCTCTCTCAAAATCATCTATCTATATCTATATCTATATCACTCTTTCTCAAATAAATAAATAATAATGTTCAAAGTATCCCAGACTTTGAAAATGTTTGGATATATCTCTTCAAGAGTTTGTTTATATTGTATTCTTACTCAAGGAGTTATTTTTTTTTATTTTATTTATTCATTTTCAAGCAGAGAGAAAGAGAGAGAGAGAGAGAGAGAGAGAGAGAGAGAGAGAGAGAGAGAGAGAGAGAGAGAGAGAGCACCAGGGCCACCACCTTGTGGGTCTGGCTTACGTGGGTCCTGGGGAATTGAACCTGGGGCCTTAGGCACTGGAGGCAAGTGCTTTAACCGCTGAGCCATCTCTCCAGCCCTCAAGGAGTTATTTTTAAACCACATAGTAATATAAAATTTCTTTATATCCAAAATGATTATTTATTTTTCTTTTTAATACTTTTTCATGGTTTGTATGACATACTATAAACTCATACATGCAAATTTAAAATTCATGAGATGACACCTTTTTAAATTAATGTTTTCAAAACTAGGTGTGAAATGTAATTATTTAATTAATTTAATTATGTTTCAAATTTTCCAAAAAATAGTACAAGTTTTGATAACTATCAAAACAACATAAAAGTTGAATATTATTGAATAATATGACATTATTTTTCTATCTAATATTTCATATCATATTTGCTGTTGCTGTGCACTCAATAGGTTTTCCAGAGAGCTTTATGCTCTGTCTGAATTGTTAAGGGAAGAGTAGGTGAGCTATGACACAAAAATATCTGTTCTCATTAGCTAGCCTCTGAAATATTGCTGGTGTTTGAATCTCAAAAAGCCCAAATCTTTTTATAACATTTAATTTGTATGTAGGCAAAACATAATATTACAAGAAGCTCTACCTTGAGGCTTTCTTAGCACAAACAGTGTTATGAATTATGTCATATTTGTGCACTAGAGTTTCACAGCAATAAAATCCAAGGCAGGGAAGAAGCTTTCTATCCTTTTTTAAAAGGAAAAGAACTAATTAATATGAAGGAAGATGGGAGAAAAGAGACCACTTGATCTCAGAACACAGCCCCCTACTCCTGGAGCTAATACTACAGAAATGCATTCCTCTAAACCATTAAGTCAGGGAGCACCTCTGAGAGAAAGGGGCTTAGGCCCCCAGCAGGAGGGGCACTGGAGGGAGGGAGGACATTACACTCAGGAGAGCACACCTGCTGATGAGTTAGGAAGACCAAATTCAAATACATAACCCAAAACTGAGCTCAGAGTGATAAGAGGAAAAACATAAGAAATGCAATGTTTACTTATTATAATTCACTGTATTTTCTAAATTTTATTGCTAGAAAGAGAACAGGTCATAGAGAGCCCCATGTACGCTGCCTGCCCAAGAGACTGGATTGGATTTGGAAGCAAATGCTTTTATTTTTCTGAAGACACTAGAAATTGGACAAACAGCCAGGACTTCTGCCTCTCACTGGAAGCCCAGCTGGCTCAGTTTGACAGCCTGGAGGAACTGGTAAGAAATCTCTGTGGATCCTTTTCTGCTGAAGACATAGTTCTCTGAGGTGGAGAGATTGAAGCTGAAACACGAGTGAGGATCCCATCCAAGGCAGGACATGGAGACATGGGTGCACATTAGTGTTGCGCCGCTTGTTGTGAGGGTCACTTCTTCCCAGAGTCCTAAGACATTCCAGACATGTTCTCTTGTGTAATGGTCTTAGTCAGACTGCAAGGTTAGCTATCCTGATCCCTTTTGACTAAGCCATGCGGTTATCATGCAGGCAGCCCTTCATGCTGTCGTGTGTGACACTATTAATGTTATGCTAGAATGCAGCATTAGCTGAGACATTCCAGTCACAATGGGATCTACGGACAGTTAATGCAAAATACTTTAGGATTACAGACATTGTCTCCACTGAGAACTGAGGTCTACTCTGTCTCCTAAGCCTGTAATCACGTCACACCCTGTTGCCATCCCTAGAGGGCGCTGTAGGGCCGTGAGACTGGCTCAAGAGGCAGCTGAAATGAACAGATACAATGTCTGCTTTCTGTGATCTGTAACAGAATTTCCTGAAGAGATTCATGGGCGCCTCTGACCACTGGATCGGCCTGCACAGAAAGTCATCACAGAAAGCCTGGAGGTGGACAGACAACACGGAATATAACAACGTGTATGTGTTTAGACCCCTTTCCTTCTGCTGTGCTCATGGTGTGGGCTGTGGGTATGAGATGAAAAGGTAGTACTGTGGAAGCTCCCTGGACTGGAAAGGAAGAAATACGAATTTTGGGGCTGGAGAGGTGTCTCAAAGGTCCTGTGTGTCCTTAGCATGCATGAGTCTGTCCCAGCTAACACACATCCCCTCATATTTAAATACATTGTATATTCTATCATGTATTTGCCACAGTTTTAAAAAAAAAATCCCTATTGTGAGGATTCTGAAATCCCCAGAATGCACTGAGAACTTCCATCCATGAGACTCTCTGTCCTGCTGCATCTAGTCACAGGGGAGACACTGGGGACTCATCTGAAGATGTCAGCAGCCAGCTCGTGTGGCAGCTCATAGAAACCAACAGAGCCATTTTGAATAGAGCCATTCAACTGAACGTTAAAATAGAGGGATTCAGTCAGTACGTTTATCAATGCCAAGCCTTTTCAGCAATTGACTAGTGATGTTTTCATCTCACTTTCCTATATGAATGAGACATTTTAAGACCAAAAATAATCTTCAGCGTGGTCAGCAATGATAGGGCCTCATTTGAATTTGGTAGCAAAGTGCAGTTAAATACCTTGCCAACACCTAACTGGGTTTGTCCTGGGTGGATGATGAAGGGATTTAAATTTGTTTAATATAATATGTGAATATCATTACTTTTACATCATGTGATAATACTTGTAATATCATATATACCAAGTATATATTTAAGTAAAAATGTGAGAATCTGCAAGAAACTAAATATAAAAATAGTGTGCATAGTTGAAGAATTTTGCCTTTCTCTTATTCATAGTAATAAGTTTGGAGTGGCAGGGTTATGGCTCAGTTGGTAGAGTAATGATTTCATATTCATGAAGCTCTGGTTTGATTCCCACACCATAAACCAGACATGGTGTCACTGGTCTATAATCCCAGCGTTTTAGAGATGGAGACAGGGCGTTTCTAAATTCAAGGTCACATAGATTGAGGGCACCCTGGGCAGAGAACCTGTGTAAAAAAGGAAAGAATGAAGTCAGTGTCTGAATGTTGTGTCCTGGCATTGAAGATGTAGCTCAGTTGGAGGATGCATGCCTGGCATGTTGCATTCAATCCCCAGCTACATGTAAACCAGGTGTGCTGACACATTCCTGTAATCCTAACAGTCAGGAGGAAGCAGGAGAATCAGGAGTTCAAAGTTATTCTTTGCTACATAGTGGTCTTGAAGGCAAAATTAGATAAATGAAACACTGTCTGAAAAAAAGGACTTAACTTTTGAAAAAAAATGAAGTAGAGGTTCTGGAGATTTTAGTGTGGGAGCAAATATCTATGCATGACCTATACACATTTAACATTTTTGATTTTTTTAGGGCTGTCATCCGTGGAACTGCAGAATATGCCTATCTGACTGACAAAGGGATCAGCAGCTCCAGGGGTAATGCAGACAGAAAATGGATTTGTAGCAAGCCAACCAGCTATTCCCTCCAGTGCCCAAGAGCTTTAAATCCTTTCTAGGGAAAGTGCCAAAGCATGCGTGAGCGGTGCATTGTAACTTGTTATATACAGTTGCCCCTCCACTCTTAGTTGACCTAAATTTTTATTGATGTATTTTTCACAATAATTACTAACAACCAAGTTGAAAACTGTCTTAGGGGGGTATTAAGCAGATTTAGGAGGGTAGGTACAAATCTAAATTAAATAGGAGTTTTGACATATGTACTCATATTTTAAACATAGAGTATGGTCATAACAATATTAGTAAACATCTATGACCAGATTAAACATGTCTCATATAGTCAGTACTTGTTTTGAATGCATGGGCCATAAAATTGAGTACTGAAATCTGTGAAATGATCCTAACAATCAATATGAAAGATTATAATTGGTTATAGCCATGAAACATTGTTGTAAACACATTTAACATTTCTTTTTACAAAAGTCAATTTTTAATTCAATTTTATAAGTAAAAAATTAGTATTCACTTTACATACTTTATTTAAAAAATTTGATTCATAAAAATGCCTTTTACATTTTAGTTCTCCATGTTCATGTGTCAATAAGAGTGTATATATTATACTTGTTAATTTTACCTTTTGCTAGATTTATTTTAGATCAGATGACAGCTAAATATTTTAAAGTCCTTAAAAATTTAATATGTAATTATGCAGTAAAATTCATATCATTGAGGTTTAAAATATTGAAAAGTTTTATCGCATTTGCTACACTGTACTGACGAGTCTCAAAAAGGACGAAATAACAAGTTACAATGCATCTCTTATATTTTCTTCCACTTTATTTCTGTATTGACATATTTGTCCATTTTTTCTTGTAATTCTTCTATTTTTTCATGTAATTCTTCTATTTTTTTCCTGTTTGTTTCACTATTGAGTTTAACCTACAGTCTCACGCATGCTAGGCAAGCATTGTTATAATAAGGTATCTCCTCAGCCCCAGTAAATTTTATTTTCAGAGGGTCTTGTTACATAACCCAGGCTGGCTCAGAACCTGTAAACAGCTGCTTCAAACACCAGGTGGCTAGGATTATAGGTGCTGGTCACCACTGTGACATTGACATGTAATGTTTCTTAATTAAAGTCTATATCTACTTTTGGCAATGTGTTTTTGTGTTTATTTTTCTCTCTCGAGTGACTTACTGTGTGGTAAATGCAGAATGTGTTAAAAAAAAAAAGACCTGTGGAACAAAGCATGTTCTCATGACGGTGACTGAGACTGCCCCATTTGGTCAGTTTCAACTAACTTCTTTACAAATAAAGCTCCATTTCCACAAAAACTTTTTAAAAAAGAGAGACATGTTTTATACTGTGAGTGGGGTAACTCACTAAAGGAATTCAATTTAAACTGTGACCCTAACTGACCATCTTTTTTGTATAAACTGGATTTGAAGTCACATATCTAAAGTGAGGATTGTCTGTGAGACAGCTCAGACCTGGATAAATTATACTGCCCCTCAGGCAGAGTTCCTTCTTAGGAAACAACTTTCTATGGTACTAGCCTCCAAGATTCTGATGCAATTGCTCACGCTCATGTCTAGCCAGTGTATTTGAACCTGACTCATAGTATAATAGAGTAAGATTTTCTTTCATTTTCACCCGTGGAGATAAAGGTGTGAATCAGCACTGGAACTTGTCAGTGACCTTGCTGTCACCACAAAAAGTCAATGAGCTGTCTGAACCAGTTTCTGGTGGTCATAGGAATTCCCCAGTGGTGGATGGACCACACAAGGAACATGTGTGGAAGATTTCTTAAGATGAGTAAGGCTGTAAAGGTAGATGACTCATAATGTATTATTAGGACAGTCTAATTTGAAATTTACCCATCCTCCCACTTCATTCACATCTGTTATTTACATTGTACTGGGACTGACCATTCCCATCCAACATCTCATCAGATTATTCCCAGCATGCACCTTTTCACTAGTTCCCACCTTGCTCTCAGTGTGCAATCCAAAATCTTCCTGGTGATTAAGGTCATATGATGTCCTAGCTTTTCTAAGGAAAAATCTTCATCATCCCTACCCTGTCTTCCCAGTGTGAATCAAATCTGTATGTATTTATACATCTTATATCTATATTTATTGTTTATATGTATTACTTTTGTTCATATATATGAACATATATATTAGTAAGGTGTGTATAGAAATATCATATATATGTTTACATATATATGAACAAAAGCAACTGCACAATTAGTAATTTTCCTGCTAGTTTGGAGCTCTCTACTTTGTCAGGGTCTCAGAAGATACAAATTGGGAATCCAGAACTCTGAGACTGGCATAAGATTATTACCAAATAAATTACAAAAGAAACATGTAGACCAATATTTCTTGTGACTATAGAATCAACAAGTCTGGGAAAGGGTTGCCAGCCCTCTCCCTAAGATTATATAAAAGATGACAGAATCTCTTCCCCACCCTCCTGCCTGTTTTTCTGGTGTGTGTGTGTGGTGCTGGTAAAGGTTTTTCTCTCTCTTCTTGGACCTGTAAAGGGGCCAGCTTCTGATGCCATACAAACATCCCCTTGATCTGTGGCTTCAATAAATCCTTTTCTCCCATAACTTTGCTTGGTTTGGAGATTTTTCCCAACAGCATGTGGCTGACTATGATAATTTTGCTACCAGGAGTGGAGGAGTGGGGTGGTAGTGCTGAGATGAATCTAACAGTGTGGATTTTGGTGTTCTGGAACTTGTGTGCTGGAGAAGTGGGCATGGATTTGGTATTTGCAGCTGAATACCCCTTCTAGAGCAGTAAGCCACATTTTCTTTCTTTTTTTTTAAAACAATTTTGGTGAGAGCTTGAAAATGCTATGTGCAAAGAGAATATTGCATTTGGAGTTCTGGCTTATGAGTTTTCTAAGAGGAGGAGAGACTCCAGAGAATGTTATTAGAACTCGGTTACTGGAATAAAGAGTGGGTGCATTCTACTTTCCATGCCCAGAAAATTTGATCAGGGTTGAAAAGTTAAATTTAGTTAATGAACTGATATGTTTGACTAACAATATGAAACTAAGAATTTTAAATGTAAAGTTGGAGAAAGTCAAGCAAGAGTAACTGGCACAGGGACTGGATTTAGGTTACTGAAGCTGCTATTGTCAACACATTGGCAATCCTAAAGAAGATAGCCTAACTGCCCTACATTGATACAATGGAAAAGATGCTGAGGTGTTTTCATCCAGGAAGGTCTGAATGATAGACTGTGCAAACTCTTTTGAAATGAAACAGCTGAAAGGAAGGAACCTGCTCTTCAAAGTTTAGTTCATCCCTGAGTTAACATTGCTGTGATCTGCATACTTGGTATTACCTTTCATGAAAATGCATTCATGGAGTGAGTCATGAAGTGCACATGGTTCCAAGAACAATTGCTGAGATGTGGTATATGGAACAGCGCTTGAAGGCCAATGAAACCATTGGAAAGATGGACTGTGTTCTGTAATGGATACCCAAAGATATTTGGACATGACAGGACTATGCAAGTGCTACCATGGAGTGCTGTTGCCTCAGGATGGAACTTTTCCCCAGCCATTCAGCCAAGCTGGAGATACAGAATTAGAAAATCTGAAGACTGTCCGTCACTGGTTATGATATCAGACTTGAACTGCAGAATTTCTTTTCCTGCCTCATCGTTATTGAGTTTGCATTGATCCAGCCTCTCTTCATAGCAGTTGGAAGTGTTTACTCTGTGCCAATATATGTTAAAAGTATGTAACTTGTTTTAATTTTATATAACTCACAGTCAAGGGAGCTTGCCTTTTGTTGGGGGGAGGATTATGTGTTTGTGGTTCTACATGAGATAGTTATTTAGGTGGAATTATGATCTTGCTGTCTTCATTTGGAAATTAAGCATGATGTAAGGAGATATGTTTGATGTCTGAGGGACCCTGCTGAGAGGCATGGAGGACACAGGGTTAAAGGAAAGTTGAGACTGGCCTGAAACCCCTATTATCTCATCTTGAGAGACAAAAAAGTCCCTCTAGCTTATCTATGCAGCTGCCCCCTACCAATCCTTTCATGAGACATCCACAGACCACCCTGCCCCAGCCAATCCCCTTGCCTCTTATCTCCCCCTACCTCTCTTATTTCTTCTAAATAAAAGCAACCTTTCTCAACTTAATAAACAAGCTGTTCACTGCAATTGCCTCTCAATGGTTCACTACTGTCCCCGCATTCTGTCCACATATCTCCATGAGTAAACAGGGAGTTGATGCACACAGTCACTCTCTAAGTAATCCATGAACCCATAGCTGGTGCCTAAATGTGGGACCATAGATAGGCTGGACAGGAGGTACTCTGGGATATGCAGGGGAAGGTGAGCCTCCCTCCACATGAAGGACATTGGCCCAAGGGGGAATCTGGGGTCTTGCCTCCACACTCTGAGGGCTGGCAGGTGTTTTTCTTTCCTTTATTTTCAGTCCATGCCATTGCGAGGGACTCTTCAAAAGCAAAAGTGTAACTGAGATCTCTTGGCTGAGGCTACTCTTCAGCAAAGAAGGAAGGCTCTTAGCTGGATGAATTGACTCCAACAGCCCATTTGGGTATTGCCTGTGACCTTCTATCTTAATCTCTCTTTTCACTAAACCCAGCTATGCATCATCAACTTAAAAGCCATTAGAATGGTCATGGGTTTTTTGAAGTTTGCAATTAGGCTTATGTCTGAGATTCTGGGGAATCCCTTGTGGCTCTGGTCCCCATGAGAAAGTTGCCCTCTGACTTTGGTGTTTCCACATCTTTTCTATCATGGGTAATTTCATGTCCCACCAGAAGAAATCCCCATTGATGGGATTAAGGACACTTTTCAAGTAATGGGGACTTAATCTCTCCTCAGTATAGCCCCCTGACTATATATATAGAATATATATTCTATATATATAGAAGGGGGACTTCTAGTGACCCCTATGATGCAGAGGTATGGACCTATGTAGCTTATTTAGCTAGAAACATAGAAATTCAGGAAGGAACACACCCTTCCCTACCCTTTCTCCCAATAATAGCAGTGATCAGAAAATGTGCAAATCCTCCTAAAATAATGACAGATCCTAAATAACAAAATAACACTAATTTGATGAAAAAAAGTTCTGAGGATCACCTAATGACAGACCTCAGCTCCCTAAAAAAAGGATGTTGAGGAAATTTGACCAAAACTTATGATCCTGGACTCTCCAGTCCCAGATCCACAACCTTCAAAGCCACTGCAGCCCCTCCCCTCAGACATATCCTCCAGCCTTATGGATGAGGGTGAGGGTAGTGACTCTCCAGTGCCTGTGTCTATCTACTTCTTTCCCAAGAACCCCCAACTTTTCTATATCCCTATGGCAGCTGAAGAATTAAAAATCAAACAAATCCCCTCCCCAAATAATCAGCCACCAACAATTTCATAATTATGCAAATAATGGGATGCCAATTGGGGTACGGAGATGACACCTGTCTCTACATTTCCTGTTAACATTCAACACACGTGAGTCTGGCCTTCACATTGGTGCCTGTACCAGGCCAATGGCTTAAAAGAATTGAGACCGGCAGTCTAAGAGGATGGCATCCATGCCCCTTGAACTAAATCCCTCCTTCAGAGCCTTTGATGTGCTCTTAACATGCCACAGGACTGGCAAGACATCTGCAAGTCCTCCCTCCCTAGCCCTTTGTTCCTTCAGTGGGAGGCACTTTATAGGGATAAATGCCTTCAACAAATTAGAAACAACCAAAGTCAACAGGATATCCCCTGGGGCTTTGATGAGCTCTTCGGACAGGGCAATTTTTCCACAGGCATAAAACAAACCCAATAACCTTTGGGGTACTATGAACAGGTTTGCCTTTGTGCCCTTCAGGCCTGGGAGAGAATTATGCTGTCCTTTGACTCCCAAGACAGTTTTGATTTCATCTTAAGAACTAAAACCAGTTTAGAGAGAAAAATTTCTGACCCAGCCAGTAGTGATATACTTATTTAAAATGTATTATGGGAGAGTATGACCACAGAATATAGATTAGCTTGCCAAGGGCTCAAAATGAACATTATGATAAATGGATAGTTGCAACCTGGGACATTGGAACCTTTTCCCACAAAGAAGCTTCTCTGGCACAGGTCTTTGCTGTAGCCTTGCAAGCCTGGGGAAAATACTTTACCAGTGGTGAGGAAGGATACTGGAAAACACAGTGCCCAACAATTAAAGATACCTCAGATGATAACTTCCCTCCACCCGGGACTATTTGCCCATGATGCCATAAGTGGTTCCACTGGAAAAGAGACTGTCATGCCAATTATGATAAGGATAGCAAATCCTTAAAGTCTTTAAACTTAAAAGGGGGCATCCCTCAGCCACGCCAATAAGAGAGAAGGCCCATAACATACAATGGGTCACAAATGTACTTGAAGGAACTCACCCAAAATTATTTCCAGAAATTGAAAGAAAATTATTCAAATGTCTAATAGATACAGGAGTAGATAAGACTATATTAAGAAAATCTGAAATTCCACAAAATTGGAAATTCACCACAGGACCACAGCTAGTGGGGGTAGGAGGTCCATCCCAAGCTTATATAACTAAAGAAGACTTTAAATGGAGGGACACTGATGGAACCATAGGCCTTATCAGGCCATTAGTGGCAAACATTACAACTAATGTGAGAAGAGATGTCCTGGAGGCTCTTGATGTTGTAATTGCTAGTAATATAGATGGAGAATGCATAGAGATACAGGATTATGAAAGATACCTTGCCCGATGTCACCCCCAATCCTAAGAGCCACTGTCAGGTATGATACTCCCTGCCTAAAATGGCTCTGTGATGAGCCAGTCTGGGTTGAACAGTGGCCTCTGTCCAGGGAGAAATTAAAAATTCTAAATCAGTAACTGAACAACTCCACCTTAATCATATTTGCCCCTCACAGAGTCTATAGAATACTCCCATGTTTGTAATACAAAAGGATGAGGAGGATGGAGATTATTACAAGATCTAAGGGCCATTAATAAAACTATGTTAATTTGGGGAGCTCCACAAAGGAGACAGTACCTTGCCTCAGCTATTCCTGCTGGTACTCCCCTCCTTGCTATTGACATCAAAGACTACTTTTTTCCATTCCCCTATATCCACAAGACCAAAGATGCTTCACATTCTTGATCCCTTCTATTAGCAATTCAGGACCCACTCAAAGATTTGAATGGAAGATACTTCCTCAGAGAATGGCAAACAGTCCTACCATATGCCAGGAAGTGGTGGCCATAGCACTAAAGCATCACTTAGACAAGCGTCTTAACATCTACCATTATATGGATGACATTCTCATCTGGGGATACTCCATGTCCCAGATCCAATTGAAGGACCAAATATACCCTCTTTAACATCACTAGGATTTAATATTGGCCCAAACAAAATTTAGCTCATCACAGCAATCATATCCTAGGGACCAAACTTTCTTTAAATTCAACCCTACCTTTAAAATCCATCCTTTCTTTTCCCTAAAGATTAACTCTAGCTTCACTCCAAAGTTTCTTGGGAAACCTTAATTGGCTTTGCCCTTGGCTCCAAATTCCTATGAGTACCTTACAACCACTTTTTAGGATGCTAAAGGGTGATAAAAATCCTTCTTCCCCTTGCTTCTTAAGCACAGAGGCTAAACAAATGTTAGATGAGATTAGCAACAAACTTCAAAACATGTCCTTAGCTCGGTATGAGCCCAAAAGGCTGGTTCAGCTTCTCATATTTAACCCCTCCCCAAATGTCATAGGAGTTTATATGAACCTCAAGGGGTCCTAGAGTGGCCCACACATCTATTGAAGGTGCCCCTTGGTTACTTACAGACATCAATTCACTGGCATGTATGATTAAAACGGGATGGAGCAGAGCCCTCCAAACATTAAGAAAAGAACCTGATACTATCATATTGCCTTTCTCTCTCCCCAATGTTAAATGGATACTTAAATTTCATTCCCAGTTTGCAATCAGACTCTTGGGCTTCCCTGGTCAAATTGATAAATACTACCCAAATGAAAAATGGGTGTCTGCCATACCTCTCCTAAGTTGGCTCCCACCCTGCCTCTTTTCTAAAAAATCTATCCTGGATGTGTCAAACATCTTCACAGATGGAGGTAAACATGGGGCATCTATAGTTGTCTATAATGCTGGGGATCAACCCCCTACTATTCATTTCCAAAAACTCCCTGACAGATCCCCTCAATATAAAGAATTGTATGCCATTTATGTGGCCCTACAGGAAGAAGATGGTTCTTTTAATCTTTTCTCTGATAGCATTTATGCTGTCAATCTGCTCCCATGGTTAACTCGTTCTTTCATCTGACTAGATGAAAACCTGCTCTCACTCCTTATGATTAAAATTACTAACAGTATCTGTAAAAGGAGAGCTCCTTCATATGTACAACACATCATATCCCACATTCTTTTACCTGGCTCCTTAACTGAGGGAAATATGTGAGCAGACCTGGTGGCTTTCCATGGAGAGACAACCCCCACAGCAATAACTTTAATGACAATCTTAGAAAAGACAAAAAAATTCCATACTAATACCCATGTTAACCTCAAAGGACTACAATCCTTTAGGGATGGTTCTCCTCCATCCCTAAACAACAGCTTCAAAGGATAATAAAAACATGCAACTCTTGTGGTTTCCTAATCACAACACCTACGATCCAAACAATGGGCACTAATCCACAAGGATTTAAAGCCAAAGCTCTCTGGCAAATAGATGTCACTCATATCCCTGAATTTAGTAAGCAAAAATATATTTTTGTAACTGTTGACACTCTCACTTTATCTTGGGCATATATGTTCTCCACTTTGGCTGTGATGGGCATCTCCCAGAAAATAAAAACAAATAATGGCCCTGCCTTTGTCAGTGCTAAATTTAAGACCTTCTGATTACAGTTGGAAATCACTCACAATAAAGGGATTCCCTACAATCCTCAAAGCCAAGGAATTATTGAGAGAACCCACCAAACCCTTAAGGTTCAACTTAAACAACAAAGAAACAAACAAAAAAAAAAAACAGTGCTTACTCTTCCAATTAACTATGGCCTTAACCACCCTTAGTTTCTTTAGCATATATAAAAAATTCATCACACCCCCATCTCCCTCCACTGGTACAAACCCTAGGTGACCCCTGCCATCCTAGTGCAATAGAAAGATCCTTTAGATGGTCTCTGGAAGGGATCAAACCCCCTCATTACCACAGGGAGGATATTTGCTTGTGTCTTCCCACAGAATCAACCCAGACCCATCTGGGTCCCAGCCAGAAATGTCCAATTCAAGCCCTCCAAACATGAAACTGGCATGCCTATCCCTGAAGGATCGGGAACCCAGGAGATATAGAAAATGCCATGGACATCAATGCTGTGCCTGTCAGAGATGCCCAATTTCATGGAATGATATCCATGATCTTGTGGATGTTGCAAAGGCTTCATGCCCACCCCAAGCCTCTCACTCTGCTATTCTAATCACTGTTTTAGTTCTCCTTCATTCTAACAATGTGACTGCCACTCCTACCACTCGCCTAGGCTCTCCTGCTCTCACCAAGCATCCTCATGGAGGGTGGTGTTTTGACATTAGGGAAACTTATCAATAAACAGATAAAATCATTGGCACAGTTTACTGCCCTATTAAAGGCTGCCAAGAAGCCATGTGTTTCACTATTACCCCCAGATTTGTGTGTCATATAACTAGCTATGCTTGCTTTCTCTTTTGCCAAACTAGCAAAGATTGCCTTAAGGAAATGCATTATTATGGGTTGCTGATATAGGAGCTGTATCATAGAAATATATGAGAGAAGAGATGCTGTCTATACTTCCAGTAAGGGAATACTAGGAGGAAATGTACTGTCCTTATTCTTGACCCCTGGGACGAATATTGGTGGGTGGCAGTGACAAAAAAAAAAAAAAAAAACTATGCCTATGTGTGATTGTTAAGTTTTGTTGTCAACTTAGCCTTTCTAGTAATCTTGGGTGTGTCTCTGAGGATGTTTACAGGAAGGCAGCCTCTCAGTAGGGGGCAGGAAATAAAGAAGATCAAAGAAGCTGGAAGTAAATATCCTTTCCTGTGTGGGCAGTACAGGAAGGAAATTCCAGAATCTCAAGAAGCCATTAAGTCTGGGGAAGGGTTGTAATACCACACCCTAAGGCTATATAAAGGGGAAGAAATTCTCTCCTTGGTCCCCTGCCTGTTTTCCTGTTCTGTGTGTGTAGTATTGGTGATGGGTTTCCCTCTCTGTGTTTGGACCTGTGAAAGAGGGCTAGGCTCTGGATCTTCTCAATCTGTAATTTCAATAAATACTTCCCCCCCCCAAATTGTGCCTGGTTTGAAGATTCATCCCAGCAGCCTGTGACTGACTATGACACTGTGACACCTCACATTCCCCCTCTGCCACTATCCACATCTCTAGACAATGGAACCTTGCTATCCACCTGGTACAAACTAACTACCAGATTCTTAAACAGGAAAAAATAGTTACAGAAAATATATGACATCATGACAGGGATACAATATATTCATTATGTGGTTGATCTCCTCTCCTTTACGTGCCATCTTAATACTTCCAGTTGCTACCTCTGTGCTTCCCTTGCACATCCACTGTTGACTTCAGTTCCCATCAATGCTTCCCTTGAACATCCCAAATGTACAAAAAACAATCCTCATCCCTACCTCACAGACATCACTATGATTCTGGTCAGGACATGCCTCTTTGACTGTCCAATTCTAAACCAACCAGAGCTAACTGCCTCCTCAATATTTCTGTAACCAGGACCACCTGCATCAAGACATCCACTCTCCAGTGGTGTGGAGGGATAGCTGCCCCATGCAAGAACACCTCTGTCCCCACTTACTGTTACCCAGTTCTGATTGTTCCACAGATATTCCTGTATAATGAAGAAGAAATGGCTTATATGCTTTGCCCATGACACCTGAGGGAAATCTTCATCCCCTTGCTGGTGGGCCTTAGTATAACATTGCCCTGGGAGCCTCCAGTGTGGCAGGGATGGCTCTTGTCAAATTCATCACCCCACAGGTGATTTTTAGGACAAACTTGACCAGGTTATGGTTTCTACTACTAAGTCTTGAGTCTCTTCAGAGACAACTAAAATCCCTTGTGGGTGTAGTGCTCCAAAATTGCTGAGCACTAGACCTCATAATGGCTTAACAAAGGAAGAATGTTGTTTTTATGTCAATGAGTCTTATACTATTGAGCAAAACATAAAAACACTAAAAAAGCTCTGCAAAGAGCTAATTGATGTCTATGAGCCCAATGCCCCCACTCCTTGGGTCTCCAACCCTTTGATTTCGAGGCTCCTCCCACTCCTCGGCCCTCTCCTTGCTCCAGGGACCCTGCTACTCATAGCCCCCACATCATCCAGTTTCTCAAATGTCAAATAACTATTATTGCTCAGGTCACAACCAACCAAGTCTTAGTACAGTATCAAACCTTGCCTAAAGCAACGGAGGATTGTGATATCACTGCTCCATTGTAAAAACAAAAAGGGGTAGCTGTGGGACCCTGCTGAGAGGCACAGTGGACACAGGGTTAAAGAAAAAGTTGACACTGGCCATAACCCCGATTATCTCATCCTGAGACCAGCAGGAATTTGGACATCTCCTTTCCTCCCTAACCTCCAGACCCCTGTTGGGCCCCAGGAAAGCCTGATAAGCTCATACACATCAAGGCCTGAGTTTATTGGAGTTCATATAATTCAGCTGTAAGGTGATAACAAGGCCCAGGCAACAAAATGGTCCCTCCAGCTTATCTATGCAGCTAGCCCCTACCAATCTTTTCATGAGACATCCACAGACCACACTGCCCAGCCAATTCCCTTGCCCCTTATCCCCCTGCCTCTCCTTTGCCTTCTAAATAAAAGCAACCTTTCTCAACCTAATAAATGAACTGTTCACTGCAATTGTCTCCTAAGAGTTCTTCCTCTGGTTGGCTCACCACTGTCCCAAGACTGTCCATACAGCTCTGTGGATTAACAGGGAGTTGATGCATGCAGCGACTCCCTAAGTAATCTACAGACCCACCATCTAGACATCTCTAGTAATTATGACTGTAGTATTGGGAAAGGATAAACAAACAATGATACAGAATAGAGAGTTGCAAACCAGACCACACAGATAACACCTGGAATCACTTAACTGTATGTATATATGTCACTTGTTGGTTTTGTCACTGTGCCAACATTGTTGAGTCTATCCACACCTACATGGTGTAGCAGAGTCTCTTGTCGAGGCTTCTTTCTGCAACTGAGAAACATTTAACCCATTGTACCAGCTGCTGACATATCAGCCCTTTACACTGTTTTCCAGTACTGTTTTATAAATAGAACACTACACTTTGAAGTAGTGATGAAATGCGTCATTCCATGCATGTATAAACCTATACCACATGTTGCCTGTTATTGTGATGTGTCGGACAGTGTCCATAACCATGAGAACTACATTTTATACACCTGGCCTCAGCTGGTTTGTTTATACCTGCACTAGAACATGCACATAGGTGTCATGTGGACTCGGGACATCAGGACTGCTGTGGGGTCACCATCAAGCTTCCTGTTCAAGTAGGTCTCATGGATACCTTGTTCATATCCTGTCCAAAATATGCTCACTAGATGCCCTGACTGGATAGTTGTCAGTCTCTGACAGCACAATAAAGGCAATAAATGGAAAAAGATTGTTTTTCCAACAAAGGGGACCAAAACAACTGTGCACCACTTGTGAAATATGAAATGTATAAATTTGTCTTTAAAAAATTACTCAAATTAAGAATTGAAAAATTCCCAATAAATCATAATGAAATACAAGTACATATATCAGATATAATAACTGAGTAAGTTCCTCCCTCTTCCAAAACGTAAACAGCAAAGAAAACTATAAGTTCCAACAATTCTATGTTCCAAACAAGGGAGTCAAACTATTGGATAAAACTAATTTTATCTAATGCTCCTCAAGCAGATTGTTTCTGAAATAATAATATTAGCTATTAACATTCCTGCTTTCCTATAATTTCTGAGTCCTAAATTAGAACATCTTACAAGGCTACCTATGACAAGCTTTTTGCTGGTCATCTAGGCAAGGTAAAGTTTCTGCATTCTGGGTCAGATGGCATGTCCTTCCTAGTTATAATCAACCATAGTTTACATTAAAGTAGGGAACTGTGATGTTCCTATGTCACTCAGCTAAAATTAGTTATGATACAGAGCAAGTCATCTGTGTCCTTTGTCCACTGATAAAAAACAGACCTGTAGGATTGTCATGGCTCCATAGACCCTCTCCCCTTGGGTGGGAGGTGTATCTACCCAGAGCCCAAACCTAGATGCAAAAACTGATTGGTCAGGAATAGACCAATCAGCTGTCTCTCTGACTTAACTGGTGGAACTTTAAAAAAAGCTTCCCTAGGACAAAGGCTCTCTCTTCCTCACATTGCAGGCCAGCAGAAGGACCTCTGAAATTCCAGAGCTTGGGTATGCCCCCCCCAACACAACCTAATGTCTTGATGTGTGTGTGGGGGGTTCGGGGTTCTTTCCCACATGAAACTTTCCTTCTCATCATGGGAGCCCTCTGATATCTTTCCTTCTTGTGTTTTTTTTTTTTTTTTTTTAGTTTTTTCAAGGTAGGGTCTCCCTCTTCCTTCTTGTGTTTGTTTGATTGACCAGCAGAGATTTTGCTAAAACCTCTCACTTGTGTTCTCCCCATGTTCCCTTAAATAATAAAGTCTCCCACTATACCTTAATATCTCATTGTCTGTGATTTTAATTCTTTAACTTTGTAGACAAGAATTTGGGTACTCATTAAATTTTGGGGTGCATTGGAATTTTTGCTGGGAATTATCTAAATTCTAACCCCCAGCTCAGTCCTTACAGGATAACTGAGTGGGAAGTATCTTTTTCTTGCACTATTTTCCTGACCTTCTGCACTGTAATAGCAATGGAAAAAAATGTCTGCCCCTCCCATTTCTCAGAAACCGCAGCTCAGTGGGGAAAACGAAACAGAATCTAAACTGAAGATCAGTTTCTGCCAACTGGCTCCAGCTTGTCTGGAACAATCTCTTCTGAGAATTGTGGTGGAGTAGGGGAGGGGTGGCCTTAAACCCTGAGACCTGGAGGGTTGGCCAGGAGGGTATGGGTGCTTCTCTCTTGATAGATGCTCTGTCTTAACAAGTTAAAAAAAAAAAAAAAACAAGAAAAAAATAAAGAAAACAGTCCTGAAATAAAGCATTTCTTCAGGGCCTTGACTGTGGACTCACAGATATATTTGTACAGAAATCTCCCCTTATGCCCAGATGTTGTGGGTTGCCTAACCATCTTGTTTTTGTGTGTACAGGACTTTTGAAAGTCATTTTAAGGCAATTTCTGGGTTAGGACTTATGTCCCTGGCCCAAAAGGTTTCAGCAAAAGAGTGATTCTATTCCTGGTTCCAGCTACTGAGCTCTGCCCAGGCCCAGAATGTTGGCCTTGCTGTAAGCAAGAAAAAGGCCCTGTCTGCTGCCATGAATGAGGTCAGTGACTCCAGAAGGGTCAGGGAGCGAAAGCTCTATTTTAGCGTATGTGGTAGTTTGAATGTAAATTCTTAATGGCTGAAAACTACATAATGTCTAAATTGAAAAACTCCTAAAACTATAACTAACCACTTTACATGATGTTATCCTATGAAATCAAAGTATCTAAAGGAAAAACTAGAATTACAAGGTAAATGAGTTCAAATATCAAACGACATATTCCATAGAATACAAACAAATGTCAACACGGAGTCTGGTTAAAGAGTATGATCATTTCATCTTGATAGAAGAGAGAAGTGTATCAAATGGGTTTTCTAATCGAACACCTTAAATTCTAGGCCATTTATGTTTATTCTGCTTACAGGTCATTTAAATTTGTACCTTTCCTATTTTTTTTCTGTTTCTGTCAAATACAGATAAGTTTATATACTGAGGAAGCTACAACTATTAAAGGCACTAAGGAGTTAAGAACTCAAGGAAACCACATGGCTGTTTTCCAGCCTATTACAACAGTTTCTAAACTGACATACGGTTATGTTTCCTCTTTGTGTTTTTCCTCTTTTGAACTCCCTCACGAATGCAGCAGAGACTTTTTTCAGGCCAAAAATGAGTGGTGCAGATACTTCAGCGGCAATGTTAGAGACACATCCGGCATCCAAGGGAGAAATTGGTAATGTACTTATGACTCAAACTCTGTGCGGGGCAGGCATTTCTCTGGGATCTCAGGAGAAGCAGGATGTAA
>PVHP010024281.1:0-26598 GCA_004024765.1 Zapus hudsonius
TTTCTTCTTCTTCTTTTTCTTCTTTCTCTTCATTCTTCTTCTCCTCCCGCGCTCAGGATGTGCAGGAATTTTAAGTCAAACTACAGCCTATCAGCATTACATACGTACACATTCACAATTGGTCCAAATACACGGAAGCATGCCAGGCACCAAGCCATTTCCAAACAAAGAGTCAATAAATCCTCTAGAATGCACGACATGTGGGAGCAGCGAACAGAGGCCAGCGCCATCTTCTCAGCAGGCATTCAAAACAAAAGAGAAAAAGCCTGTGCTGCCTCCAGTAGGTGGGTGTGGCAAGGCTTGGCCTGGGAACGGGGCTGGGCCGCCCCGCCCCCTTACCTCACAGGAACGGCTCACTACAAGGTTTATTCCAAGGTACCTTAGTTTTTTTCAGGTAAATTGTGAATGGGAGTGTATCCTTAATTTCATACTCAGCCTATTTCTTGTTAGTATATAGGAAGGCTACTGATTTCTGTTTGTTGATTTTGTATCCTGCTTTTATTGCTGAAAGTGTTTATCAGTTCTAACACTTTGCTAATAGAGTCTTTAGGGTCCCTTATTATAGAACCATTTCATCTGCAAATAATGATAATTTATTCCTTTCCTGTTCACATCCCTTTGATTTGTCTCTCGCTTTATTGCTAGAGCTATAGACTTCTGGTACGATATTAAATAAAAGTGGGGACAGTGGACACCTTGTCCTTCCTATTTTAGTGGAAATGCTTCAAGTTTTTCCCCATTTAGTATGATGTTGGCTGTAGGTTTGTCATAAATGGAATTTATTATCTTGAGATACATTCCTTCTATTCCCACCTTTAGGACTTGTACCATGAACGGATGTTGGATTTTGTCAAATATTTTTTCTGCATCTATTGAGATAATCATGTGATTTTTGTCTTTCTCTCCATGTATAGAGTGTATTACACTTATTGATTTGCCATTGTTGGACCACCCTTCATCTCTGGGATAAAACCTACCTGGTCAGATGAATAATCTTTTGATGAAAACTTGTATTCTGCTTGCCTGTACTTTGTTGAGAATTTTAAAAATTATTTTATTTATTCATTTTCAAGCAGAGAGATACAGAGAATGAGAGAGAGAGAGAGAGAAGAAGAAGAGAGAGAAAGAATGAGAGAGAGCACATCAGGGCCACCACCTTGTGGGTCTGGCTTATGTGGGTCCTGGGGAATTGAACCCGGGGCCTTAGGCACTGGAGGCATGTGCCTTACCCACTGAGCCATCTCTCCAGCCCCTTTGTTGAGAATTTTTACATCTATGTTCATGAGTGACATTGTTCTGTAATTTTCTTTTATTTTTTTCTGTGTTTGCCTGGTTTGGTATCAGGGTTCTGCTGGCTTCATAAAAGGAGTTTGGCAGTATTCCTTCATTCTCTATCTTGTAGAAAAGTTTGAGAAGCATTGGTGATAATTTTTCAGTGAATGCCTGATAGAATTAGACAGTAATTCCATCTGGAACTGGACTTTTTTTATTAGGGAGTTTTTTTTTTTATGGCTTAGATCTCTGTAGTTGTTATAGGTCTTTTTAAATGGCTTATTGCACCTTGATTTAATTTTGGTAGGTCATATATATCAAGGAAATCATCCATTTCTTTCAGATTGTCAAACTTGGTGGAGTATAGGTTCTTAAAATATGTCCTTATGATTTTATGAATTTCATTGTTATCTGTTATAATGGTGCCTTATTCATCTCTAATTTTATTTATTTGTGTCTCTTCTCTCTTTCTTTTGGTCTGATTTTCTAAGGGTCTATCAATCTTGTTTATTCTCTCAAAGAACCAACTCTTTGTTTCATTGATTCTTTGTATTGTTTTTTTGTTTCTATTTCAGTAATTTCCACCCTAATCTTTATTATTTCTCGTATGATTATTTTTGGTTTGCATTGTTCTTCTTTTTAACAAGGCCTTAAGGTGAAGCACTAAGATGCACACTTGTGACCTAATTTCTTAATACAGGAGCTAAAAGCTATAAATATCCCTCTAAGGACTGCCTCCATTGTGTCTCAAAGGTTCTGATATGTGTTTTCACTTTTATTTGAGTCTATGTTTTTTTAAAATTTCTTTCCTGATTTCTTCAATGACCCATTCATCATTCAGTGGAGTACTATTTAATTTCCATGAGTTTGTGCATGTTCTTTAGGTTTTCTTGCTATTGATTTGCAGTTTAATTCTGTTGTGTTCAAATTATGGTGAATTATTTCAATTTTCCTGAAATTGTTCAGATTTGCTTTATGTCCTAACATATGGTATATTTTAGAGAATGTTCTATGTACTGCTGAAAAGAATGTGCATTCTGTGTTATTTGTACAAAAATCTCTGTAGATGTCTGTTAGGTCCATTTGTTTTATATTGTAATCTAGTCCAGATATTTCTCTGTTTATTTTGCTGGGATGGCCTGTCAATAGGTGAGAGTGGGGTATTGATGTCTTGCACTACAACGGTGCTTGGTGTTATCTGTGGCCTCAATTCTAGTAGTGTGTGTTTAATGAAATTGGGAGCACCTGTATTTGCTGCATATGTATTTAGAATAGTAACGCCCTCCTGTTGAACTGTTCCCTTAATCAATATATAATGACCTTCTTTATCTTTCTTAACTACTGTTGGTTTGAAGTCTATCCTATCTGATATTAGGATAGCAACACCTGCTTGTTTCCTAAGCCCATTTGCTTGAAATACTAATTTGCAACCTTTCACCCTAAGAAGGTGTCTATCTTTTATGGAGAGGTGCTTTTCTTGGAGGCAACAAAAAGAAGCATCCTGCCTTTTAATCCAGTCTGTAAGTCTGTGTCTTTTTGTTGGAGTGTTGAGGCCATTGATGTTATGAGTTATTATTGAAAGGTGTTTTGTAGTTTTTCCTTTACTCTCTTGTATTATCTATTATTTAAATATTTGTTCCATTTTCTCATGTATGGGTTTGTGTTTCTCTTCAGTCTGAAGGATCCCTTCAAATATTTTTATGGAGCTGGCTTCATGGACATATATTCCTTTAGCCTGTCCTTGTTGTGGAAAATCCTTATTTCTCCTTCAATTGCAATGAAGAGCTTCGCCACATATAATAATCTCTGCTAACAGTTGTTTTCTTTCAAAACTTGGAATACATCAGCCAAAGCCAGGGATACATCACTGAAAGCCCTTCTGGCTTTTAAAGTTTTTGGTGAGAGGTTCTTTCCTGGTTTTGTGTGTGTGTGGTGTTCTAAATGCTTCCGGTATCTGTATTGGTACAACTTTCCCTATGTGGGGAAATTCTCTTCTATTATTTTCTTGACAATATCTATCATGCCCTTAGACTAAAATTCTTCTCCTTCCACTATATCCTGAATTCTTATGTTTGATGTTGTGAATGTCTTGAAATTCCCAATCATACCTTCCTATTAGTTTGCCCTTCTCTTCGTTAGACTGTTCCAGTTCTGCCACCTTGTCTTCCAGTTTAGACATGTTGTTTTCTCGCTGGAAAGACATTCTACAGTTTTGTATTTGACTTATTGTGTTTTTCCTTTCTAGAATTTCTGAGTGTATTTATGTCTTCTGTTTCCTTATTTATATCTTGTATCAACCTCATCATTTCCTCAAATTGGTTTACTGTGTTCTCCTTGTTGAGTTTGATTTCATCTTTGATTTCTTTGAGCATTGTTAAAATTGTTCTTTTGAATTCCTTGTCAGACATTTCATCTAAGCCTCACTAAAGGTCATTTCTGATGGATTTATAGTTTTTGGTGTAATTTTATTATCTAGATTTGTTTGTATTTCTTGTATTATAATGTAGAGACTTGCATCTTGAGTTATTCAATGCTTGGCTTTCCTAATTTTCTGCTGTATTCTTAGATGTGTATATTAGTAGTTATATATCCTCAGGGTGGGAGCCTAATGTGCCAGGTGTGGCTTTTAGATACTCTCAGAGTGACCAAAGAAATGACCCAATGTGTTGTAGTTACCTGCTATATAAATATTACAATTCTAATATGCAAATGGGCAATATACACACATAAATAAAACCCCCAGGGTATTTATACAAGGGCATGGATTAAACAGATAGTCGCAACAAAGCCAAAATACATAAGGGTGTGTGTAGGTGTGTGTGTGTGTGTGTGTGTGTGTGTGTGTGTGTGTGTGTGTGTGAACTCTCACACTCAATCCTGTAGATTTGGAGGCTGAAATTTCTGGTTTATGCTAGGTTCCAGGTCAGTCTGGGACCAAGTGAGACCATGCCCCCAAGAAAGACAGAGGGTAGAGACAACAAAGTACTATGAATCAATAAATACCAAATTTGACAAATTCCCTTTTAAAGCTCCACTTATTAAGAATGGTGATACCTACTAGAGTTCCATCAACCACCTTTAGATGACCCTGTTACCTCTGGAGATGGCATCTGGTCTCACCCTAGCTGAGTATGAGGCTGGCTGGCTTTCTTGGTTGCCTGAGTGCTGGCTGGGTCCATGAATCTGCTGTTTAGATCTTCTGTATTGGGTGCTGTGTGGCTCTGGGTGTTCTGGTTCCAGTGGTTTCAGCTGCTGGTCCTTGCATGAATGGGCTGACTCCTGAAGCTTCTGCAAAGCTTCTCCCTGGCCAGTCCCAGCTGTGATTTTTACCAACGTTTACCATTTTTCAGCATTTCTTGAGAGAAATGGGGCATTTGGTTAAAACCACATATGATGGGTCAGGCAGCACCAGAGACACCATCCCCTTGAGTGGGAGGTGTCTATCTAGAATGAAAACCTAGGTGCTAGAACTGATTGGCCAGGTATGAACCAATCAGCTGTCTCTCTTTCTCACCTGCGGGAACTTTAAATTCTTTAGGAAAAAAGTCCTTGCTCTCTTCCCAACATGCCATGCCAGCAGAAGGACCTCTGAATCTGACCTTAGAAAGGTAAAGCCTACCCCTACCCCAGCTAATGGCTGGGGTGGGAGAAGGCTCCAGATTTTCCCTACATGAACCTCTCCTCATGATGGGAGCACTCTTACTTTTTTCTGCTGCTGCTTGTTTAGCTAACAGCATAAATTTTGTTAAACTCTCCACGTGTTTTCCCCACACTGGTGGCTGGAGAACTCTGTAACTCCCCATGTTCCCTTAAATAATAAAGTCTCCCACTATACTTTACTATCTTGTTGTCTATAATTTTAATTCTTTAACTTTGTAGACAAGAACTTGGGTACTCCTTAAATTTTGGTGCACATTAGAATCTTTGCTGGGTGTTATCTAAATTCTAACCCCCAGCTCACCCTGTTACACATACACACCATTTGATTTGGTTGCAGTCCATTTGATGAATTTCTCAAATTTTATTGGACTCTGAATTGATGTCATGTAGATAGACACTTTGAAATGGTTGCATATCAACGGTGTTGAAAGAAAAATAATGGGGGATGGATAGGGAGGTGACTCAGTGGATTAAAGCACTTACCACTGAAGCTTGAGGGCCTCTTGGGCCAGCGACCACCACGTATGACACCCCAGATCCCATGTGGAAAGCTGGGTATGAACATACATATATTACACCCCAGTATGCAGGGGGCAGAAACCAGGAATCCCTGAGATTTGCTGGCATAGGCAAGCAGCTCTGGGTTTAGGGAGAGACCCCATCTCAAGGAAAGAAGTACATGGATGAGCCTTGGTAAGCATACAAATAGAGTATGCACACACATGTGCATATAGTACATATCACACACACAACACAACACAAATACTATATATAAATAGGTAAGTAAATAAATAAAAGTTTTAAGCATGGATGGATATTGGATTTTTGGAAGAAGCCCTCTTGTACTAATTGATAAGATAAGGTGCTTTTTCTTTTTTATAGTATTATCAAGGTTACACAGAGTGATTTGGGTTTTTGTTTATTTGTTTGTTTCAGGTTTATTTGTTTGTTTGTTTGGTTTTTTTGAGGTAGGGTTTCACTGTAGCTCAGGCTGATCTTGGAATTCACCAGGTAGTCTTATGGTGACCATCAACTCATGGTGATCTTCCTATCTCTGCCTGCCAAGTGCTGGGATTAAAGGTGTGTGCCTGTCTTGGGTTATTTCTTTTTAAATTTTTTTTCAAAGATCCAGAACATTAGTTATTCAAGCCATTATAATTTATAATAGTCTGATGAGGCTGCCACAAAAGTATGCAATAAATTGAGTGCCAAAATAACACATTTTCTCATAGATCAGAAAACTGAAAAGTCCAAGATCAAGGTCATAGCATATTCTGTTTCTCTTAAAGCCTCTTTTCCTACCATGCAGGTGAGCAACTTCTTGTGGGTGTCCGCATATTCCTTGGCACACACACACAGAGAAATACCTAGATCTCTGATAACTCTTAAAAATACTATCAGGGAATAACCCTCCAAAGGAATACAGGTGTATCTTCTGGTAAGAAGGGCCCTGAAGAGGGTAGAATGAAGCCTAACCCTAATACAATTGATGCTGGCTTGTAATTCCTGGTACCAGAAATTAGTCATTACCCACATTGATCTGTTGATTGGAGAGACCTACAAGGTCCCCAAAACAAGACAAAGCAATTAATTACCAGCCAAAGGTAAAATATAAGACCCTATTGCTGAAGACACCACAGGCTGCAGACTCACAACATCAAGAGATGACACTGGAATCTGGAAGGAAGCCAGTTCCCAGATGGTTAGCCTGCATAGTGAAAGAAAGCACTGTATGAGCTGCCAGGGGAAATAGTCCAACAATATTGGGAGAAAGAAGAGGACACTGCTATATGATAGCAACCAGCATGACAAGATGTACACATCTGTGTAATAGTGGCACTCAACCTAGGTGAGTAATCAAGGGCTCTCTGATGAAGAGATCTGCTCAGTGGCAAGGAACTCTAAGCTGAAACTGGGTCCAAGCCAAACTCCTATGCAGACCAAGAATTTGGACTCCAAAGGAATGCTTCCACTAACCATGGGTCTAAAGAGAGGCTACACCCATTATAATCCTGCCAACTTGACAATGCTTATCCCATTTGATCTATGCTGATCTCACTCTCCATTGGAAAATCTGTTTTTCTGTTTCAGAAGGCAGCAAGAACCATGGACACCCTAATTCTACCAACAAGCCCAGAAATGATAGCTGATTCCTGGGCAGGAGAAGAATCGCCACAACCTGAGCCAGGATGATGAAGAAAGGCACCAGGGATAGTCAAAACATTCCAAAGCAGAAATCCAGAAGCTGCTAAGAGCTCAACATTAAAGTAGACTTAAAACTCAACCAAGATGGATCAAGGAACTTTCTGGGAGAGGGGGTGGAAAGATTGTAAGAGTCATGGTGGGGGAAGATTTGCCTTCAAAGTAGGAATTTGGATGGGGCAGTTCAGATTATAAAATTGTTCTACTATGCTTGACAGTTGGAATATATTTCCAAAATAGTAAGGGATTACTACTAGAACATGCTTTTTCTAGTATATGGGATCTTTTCTTTTCTTTTGGTTAAGGAGTATAAGAATCAGTATGAATTGCTGGGATGGAATCTTTCTCAATATATTTATCCAATGTCTTCTGGCATATTTAGCTTTTTCTAATTAATTAAGGTTAAAATTAATTGCTATGACACTTTTTTCTTTTCTATTATACAATACACATTCCAACATTTGTTTAATTACTGCCTGTATAGGATATGCTGTGCAAACCCTTTTTCAAACCTTTAACATTTATCTTACTTATAACATTGTTTTTTAGGCAATGCCAATGCATGTTTACTATGCACATAATATAATATATAACATCCATTTGGACAGTTGGTAGATAGATAGACAGACTAACTCATTAAAAATCATCACAGTAATGTATCTAATTTTGGACAATAAAGATATCAATTAAAAAAAACAGCTGGGTGTGGTGGTGCACACCTTTAATCCCAGCACTCGGGAGGCAGAGGTAGGAGGATTGCCATGAGATCAAGGCCATCCTGAGACTACATAGTGAATTCCAGGTCAGCCTGGGCTAGAGCAAGACCCTACCTTGAAAAACTAAAAAAAAAATCATGACAGTGCTAGAGAGATTTCTCATTGGTTAAAACACTTTCCTGGAAAGCCTAACAACCTGATTTCAATTTTCCAGTACCCATGTAAGCCAGATGCATAAGGGGGCACATGTATCTGGAGTTTGTTTGCAGTGGCTGGATGTCCTGGCATGCCCATTCTCTGACTCTCTCCTATCTCCCTCTGCTTTCAAATAAATAAGTAAAATTTGTTTTTTAAATCATCACAAGCCAGGTGTGGTGGCACCACCCTGAGACTACATAGTGAATTCCAGGTCAGCCTGGGCTAGAGTGAGATCCTACCTTGAAAAAACAAAAACAAAAAAATAATAATAATTAAATCATCACAACCAGCCAGAACTCTTCTTCTGGTAGTATAAATATATGATTTTTTTCTGAAGCAAATTTCTTTGTTTCTTTTGTTTTCTGAGTCAAGGTCTTATTATGAAGCCTTTGCAAGTCAAAAATTTGAAACTTGTAACCTAAACGCCTAACTAAAGGCATGTACCATTCTCATAGACATTGTACATATAGATGGCTCATGTTTGTCCCTTTTGATAATCTTTGTGTTTTATATGATGTTATTTAGACAGTTTTCATTTACATGGGTGTTAAGGATCTGAACTCAGGTCCTCACACTTGCATGGCAAGTGCTTTATCCACTGAGCCGTTTTTCTATCCAAGTTTTTTTTTTTTTTTGATAGAGTCTCACTAAGTAGTCCAGCTAGATTCACACTTGCTACAATCTTTTTACCTTGGCCCCATGTGCTGGAATAACAGGAGCATTCCACCACATCTGGTTTAATGATAAAAGGCCTAAAAATAGGAACAAATCTACATACAACCTCACACTGGGGGGGGGGGGAGAACAACTGTAAACATTTCCTCAAAAATCGAGACCAAGACAAGGGTGCTCACTCTCACCATTTTTCTTCAATGCAGTACTTAATGTCTTGGCTAAGAGTGCTAAAACAAAATGATAGTTGAATGATAACACCTCACACCTGAGCCTTTCTTGGCAGGAGGAAGGAAGTATAGGAGGCCAGTATGAAAGCCTAACCTTGATTTCACAGTATGCCCAGAGAGTAGAAAGGGCTGTTGGAAGAGTCAACACAGCATTGAAATGATGGTTGAAGAATGTTTACTCTTTAGGTTACAGTATGCTCGTGAGGATTTTATGTTTTTGAACCTAATTTGGATTGGCCTCCTGCTTAAGCCATTCCCCTTCCCCCTTCCCTTACCCCTCATTCATAACCTCTCACTTCTTTCTATAAATCTGCATAAAGAAAAAAGTTATCCTGGTTAAGGACTGCATATGGGGGAGAATTATGTTGCGTTCATTTCTCTGTTCTTTTTTTTTAATATATATTTATTGTCCATAATAAGTTACATTATTTAGTGGGCAAACCATGCGTTGTTATCCCAAATTCCCCAATTCCCCCCTCCCCATCCCCGATCAGCTGTATATCCTCCTCCGTGGGCTCTCTGTTCTTTTGAGTGCCGTGGTGGGGGAGACTGTCCAGAGGCATGGCACCCATCAGTAACAACACACTTGGTCCAGGAAGACCGGGCTGAGTACTAGGATATCCAGGATTCCTTGCCACAAGGACTAATACAGACAGCCGATGGAGGAGGATATCCAACTGATCAGGGATGGGGAGGGGGGAATTGGGGAATTCGAGATAACAACTCATAGTTTGCCCACTAAATAATGTAACTCATTATGGACAATAAATATATATATATATATATATATATATATATATATATATATATATATATATATATATATATTTAAAAAGAATGTTAAGAGACAGCAGGCGAGCCTCCAGCCGTAGATGTGTAGGCACTGCTGCTCTAGAAGTGAGATAAGAAGTTAGCATTCTTTCAGTGAAAGCCATAACAATCATGATACAAATGAGCCTATGAGAAAAAAACAGAGAGAAATTATTATTGATTTCAAATTAGAAACGCTTGATTGTCGTATGCTTATAGCTAAAGCTGGACTCAGACACAGCAATGGAGTTGAGACTTCTTTGCAAGCTCTCTGCTGTGTCATCCATCCCCTGTGTTGACTATATTCTCAGACAAGCTCACACTTCAAGGTCAAGAATGAAATTCTCTAGTCCCAAACTTTAAGTGCTTCTTGTTCAGTCCACTGGGAAATAACAAGAGTTGATTTCCTAGGATACAAATGACTTAAGCTAATAATATTCTTTAACCATTTGCTGAGGTCAAGAGAATACACACCCTGAAGGGTTTTGGCCCAGGTCGTGAATTGTCTCCTTGTTGCAATCAGCATCACTTTGCCAGACAAGCAGCTGACCAGAAGAAGCAGCTTATGGCAGGAAAGGGGTTAATTTCAGACTTACAAAATCCAGGGGAACAGCATCAAGAGCAAACAGCACTGGCTCTCTTTCATAGATTCAAGCAGGGAGACACCACCAACAGCCAGAACCACAAAACATCTAGAATTCCAACTGTCCTCCAAACACATCAAGGCCTAGACTCAAGATCCACCCTCAGTGACATGACTCTGTTAGGGGTTCAAGTAGGAAGTTTAATCAAAAAAGCCCTGAGTCTATGGGGCCATACATTCAAACTACCACAGTCTCTGACTAAGAGGTAGAATCCTGAAACCAGAAGAAAGTGAATAGTGTGCTGACTTCTCTGATGGAAATTGGGGCCTGATTACCAGAAGAAGGTAACAATAGATTGGCAACTGATAAACAGAAAAACAACCAATATAGATGGTAAATTAAATGCCTTTGAAAAGAAAATTTTTATATGTCTTCAGATTTTAATGATATAAAGCAGTTTTACCTGACATGTAAAGCCATTCGAACTTTTATGAGATAAAAAAGTGGAGTGAATGAATATGAATGCTTCCTCTGTGCTCTGAGATTTGCTCAAAGTATTCAAGAATGTTGGGGGAAAGAGGAGCAGAAAATATGGAGACTTTTGTCATATAAAAAGGATACCCAGGGCTGCAATAAGTGAATAAGAACAGCCAGCCTGTACGCAGTTTCTTCACTATATGGACTAAAAAAATGTTGTGGCAGCCAGGTGTGATGGTTCACGCCTTTAATCCCATCATTAGGGATGCAGAGGTAGGAGTTTGAGACCTGCCTGTGACTACAGAGTGAGATCCAGGTCCACATGAGCTAGAAGGAGACCTACTTTAAAAAAGCCCATTATGGTACTTTTTCTTCCTTCTCCCTGGGGAAGTAGTTGGCACCAAAATGCTGGCTCTTTCTTATAACAGATTATTATAACAAATATCTTGATTTATCTACATATGTAGCCCAGATTTTCTAGGCAACACTAGCCTAGGAATAAAAAACTCTGTTATGCAAAACTACAGAAACCATACTTCTAGTCAGTGTAATCAAACTCAGTATAGAGTATCAGCTATTTCAGGGATCCAAAGGGATACCTCATTTTATGCTCTGAGAACTACATGTCCTAGGTGTTTTATGTGTATATCATGTCATATGTATTTGATATGCATTGTACTGAGTCTAAATTGTTTGGGGGAAGTATGGACATTTTAATAACACCAATGCTTCCAATATATGAACATGGGGAGTCTTTCCATATTCTGTGTCTTACTTATTTCTTTCATTAGTATTTTGTAGTTTTCATCATTCACTTTCTTCATCACATTTTTACCTATGTATTTTATTTTGATAGATGTTGGGGAAGGGATTAGTTTCTACAATTTCAAAGCTATTTCATTACTGATGTTTAAAAGCTGGTTGTTTTTACTCATTTATTTATGTATTTAGGGGATGTTTTTTGAACCAGGACCTTACTCTATAGCCCAGGCTGAATAAAATCACAGCATTTTGTTCAGGTTGACCTCAAACTTGTGGCAATCCTCATACCTTAGCATATTCAGTGCTGTGACTAAAGGGATGAGAACCACACCTGGCTTGTACATGAATTTTTATATCCTGTAACCCTTACTGAATTGTATTATCAGTTCTAATAGTTTCTTGTACAGTACTTAGGTTTTTCTGTCTACAAAATCATGGCATCTGCAAACAAGGGATGATTTGAGCTCCTCCTTTCTTATTTGCTTTTCCTTTATTACTTCCTCTTGCCTTATTGTAGCTAAGACTCCCCAAAGTATATTGTCTAGGAGTTGTGCAAGTGGACATCCTGGCTTTCTTCCTGAAGTTAGAGGAAACAATTCCAATTTTTCTCCATTCAAAATAATGTAGGCTGTGGGCTGATCATGTATCCAGGCAGGATTGTATTGAGGTTCATTCATCTATACCTATTTTCTTGAGCATATTTATCATGAAGTAATGAATTTGATTGAATGATTTTCTGAATCTATTGTGATAAGTATAGTTATTTTATTCTGTTAATATGATTTGTCACATTTATTGCTTTGCTTTGTTGACCCATCAGTTTATCCATGAGATAAATCCTACTTTTTCTGGTTAATGAGCATATAAAAGCTCTTGGATTTGATTTGTTGGTTTTTTTTATTATCCATAATTAGATACATTGAATGAGCAAATAATGAGTTGGTATCCACATTTCCCCAATTTCCCTTGTCCCTGTCCCCAATCAGCTGGATAGCCTCCTCTGTGGGCAGTCTGGATCAGTCCATGGGGTAGGGGGTTATGGATAGCCTAGGAGTCAACTGGGTTCCATCCCCTTTTGTATGTTGTTACTGAGGGGAGCAATGTCTCTGGGAGTTCTCCCCCACCACAGCTTTTACAATCTTTCCGCCCCCTCTTTTGCTCAGTTCCCTGAGTCACGGTGGGTGAGTATTAAGGCTGCTTTGTTATTGAGGTCTTAGGGGCATCTGTACTTCTGCTTGAGGTTATGTTTAAAATTGTTGGTGTCTGTCTGGCTGGCTCATCCTATGTTGACTGATTGGCTGTGGTTATGGGTCTCTTGCTTAGAATCTGTGGGGTTCTATATGTGTCATGGTTTGATCCAGGTGTCCCCCACAAACAAATAAATGTGTTCTGGGTAATCAGTCCTCAGCTGATGGCAGTTTGGATTTTACAACCTCGATGGGTCTGTGTTGTTGGGGGTGGGCTTATAGGGGTTATAAGCCAGCTTCCCCTTGCCAGTATTTGGCACACCTTCCTGCCGCTGTTTGTAGTGCTGTGGTGGAGGTGATGTCCACCCCTCTGCTCGAGCCATCGTTTTCCCTGCCAGGATGGAGTCTCCCCTCGGGTCCGTAAGCCTACTAAACCCATTCCTCCACAAGCCGCTTTTGCTTGGGTTCTTTCTGTGCAGCAACTAGAAAGCTGACCAACAATATGTATCCTTCATGGAAGATCTAGTGTGCCTCATCTCTTGCCCTAATGTTGGCTATCAGCCTGCAGTTCATTGGTTGGAGGAGCCACAGCTCTCTCACTGCATTCTGAAAAAAATACAAACAGAATCTCAATCGGAGAGTGAGATCGTTGCAGGTTAACTTAGATACATATTTCTGAATTAGCTAGATTCTGTTGTTAGTAGCCTCTTTGTAAATCACTCATATAGCGCATTTCTTTATGGGGCCCAAGATTTTGGTTCCCAGTGCATTTCGCCTGAGTCCCCAGTTCCAGTTAAGGGATCCCCCTCACTGAGTTTGGAATATTTGTATTCATAATCAACACAGATATTGGTCTGTAGTTTACTTTGTTTTTGTGTGTCTTCTTTTTGTATGAGAGTAATGCTAACATCATAGAATTAATTTGTAAGTCATTTCAAATACTTTGTAATAGTTTGAGAATAACTGTTAATTCTTCTTTAAATTCTGCTATAAACAGATTCATTTTGCTGGGATGAACATACAAACAAGGCACAGTTCACAGGAGGAAGGGATTTAGTTCAAGCTCACAGACATAGAGGAAAGTTCCATCAGTGGTAGAAGAAGCTGCTTCCATACATCTGAACAAATCCAACTCAGCAGGCATCACCATGCCTGACTTCAAAATATACTACAAAGCCATAGTAATGAAAACAGTATGGTACTGGCATAAAAATAGAAAGACAGATCAATGGAACAGAATTGAAGACCAAGCTTTAAATGGAAATAACTTCAGTTATTTGGTCATTGACAAGGGGGCCAACAATGTATGCTGGGCCAAAGATAGCATCTTCAACAAATGGTGCTGGACGAATTGGATAAAAACATGTTAAAAAAAAGAAAATAGACCCACTCCTTTCACTGTGCACAAAAATCAACTCCAAATGGATCAGAGATCTTAATATAAACCCAGTAACCCTGAACACCCTGGAAGAAAAAAATAGGAGGAACTCTGCATGAAATAGGAGTGGGAAAAATTTTCCTGAGCAAATCTCCAACAGCCCAGGAAATACGACAAACACTTAACCAATGGGACCTGTTCAGGCTCAGAAGCTTTTGTACAGACAAACAAACCACACTCAAAGCCAATAGACCCCCTTCAAATTGGGAAATGATTTTCACCAGCCACAACTATGACAGAGGCCTAATTTCAAAAACCTACAGAGAACACAAAAAATTATTAACAAAATCCCAAAATGCCCCCTCACAAAATGGGGTACTGATCTCAACAGAGAATTCACGAAGGAGGAAACACAAATGGCCTTGACTCATTTAAGAAAGTGCTCAGCATCCTTAAGCATCAGGGAAATGCAAATCAAAACCACAGTTAGTGAAGGGCTGGAGGGCATTGCACAAGCTGCCAGGGGAAGCTGATTGGTGATAACTGGAGTAAATAGACCATTGGCATGAAACATAGTCTGTGGCCATGAATAGGCTGGATACAGTTCCTACTGGAAGATAACAGCAAACCAGGAAAGGAGCAATTGTGCAATGAAGGAGCCTGGGCCTGGGGGAGTCAATCAACATCCATTAAATTCGGCCAAATATTCCACTCATGAGGGGAACCCTTGATTGGAATTGGGGATTTAGGGCAATATGCACCAGATCCCACACTCTTGGGCTTCCAAGGAAACATGCACTATGCGAACGTCTGACATGGAGGCTACTGTAAATAGAAACTAGGTAATCCAGAATGGTGTATATTTGTTAACCTATACTGTTCTCACTCTCCGATGGAGATTGTGTTTGTATTTTTCAGGATATAGCGAGTGAGCTGTGGCCCATATAACCCTACCACCCGACAGCAAGAAAAAAGCTGAGATCATGGCAAGAGATGAGCCACCACAGTCATATTGTGGAGGTTCCATATGGAACCCTGCAGAGAAGGACGGGATGAACAAGGGACCCATAGCCATAGCCATTCAACCACCTCAGGATAAGCCAAATGTGTTTGTGTTTTTCAGGATGCAACGAGAGAGCTGTGGCCCATCTAACCCTACCAACCAACCTTAGGCCGATGGCTGAGATCCTGGCAAGAGAGAAGCCACCACCGTCATATCGTGGAGGATCCATAGGGAACCCAGCAGACAATGACAGATGAACAAGGGACCTTTAACCACAGCCATTCAATCAACACAGGATAGGCCAATGAGACAGAAACCAAGGATTTTTGACACAAGGATCGCTAAACTCGCAACATTAAGGCAGTCTTAATACTCACCTACCACGACTCAGGGAACTGAGCGGAAGAGGGGGTGGAAAGATTGTGAGAGCAGTGGTGGGGGAGATGGTCCAGAGGCATGGCACCCATCAGTATCAACACACTTGGGCCAGGAAGACCAGGCTGAGTACTAGGATATCCAGGATCCCTTGCCACAAGGACTAATACAGACAGCCCACAGAGGAGGATATCCAACTCATCAGGGATGGGGAGGAGGGGAATTGGGGAATTCGGGATAACAACGCATTGTTTGCCCACTAAATAATGTAACTCATTATGGACAATAAATATAAATTTAAAAAAAATCAAGGCTAAGGATATAGCCCTGTGGGAGAGTTCTTCCCTGATTTAATTCCTCAGCATATATTGGTTCGTGAAGTAATGCAAATCTTCCATATGTTTATATTTTAATGTATACATTTTTAATTTAATGTACTCATGTGTGTGGAATGTATAGTATATAAGCATGTTTGTGCATATGAGCATACTCCATGAATGTGGAGGCCTGAGTAGAAGTTGATTATTTCTTCTATCACACTTTGACTTTATTGCCTTGAGAAAAGCTCTTTCACTGAACAAGGAGTTGACATTTTTTGGCCAGACTGGCTGACCACTGAGCCTTACCAATTCTATTGTGCCTGTTCCCCTCAGTACTAAAGTCACAGGCATGCATGTTATGACAAGCTCTTTAAAAAGGTGTTGGGATAAAACTCAGGTCCTCATGCTTACATGGTAAGCATTCATACCTAGTGAACCACTGCCCCAGCTCCCCAAAATGATTATGTTAGAACAGTATTTTTAGTATAAAATATCAAAAAGATATTGAATAATATTTTCAGCAATCTTATTTCAAAAGTGGAGTTATTCATATTTCATGCTTGCTGTGGATGATACAAGTTCACAGAATTCATTTTTTTTCTCAAACTAGGCATGTTAATTCATAGTTATAATCCCAGCACTTGTGAGGCAGAAGGATTGCAACAAATTGGAGGCCAGCTTGAGCTACATAGTAAGAACTTGTTTCTAAAACTTTAAAAAAATGCTTAAAAGTTTGAACTTTATCAATGGCCACAAATATTGCTAGAGGTTTCATTTGTAGTGATGTGCCTTCTTTATTATTTTATTTTTTTCAAAAAATATTTGCAAAATACCCAACTATGAAAAAGGCATAATTTGTCTCTCAGTCATTCTTTTGATTATGTATCCATGAAAAAGCAAGCCCAGTTCAGTTTGTAACCCAAAGGAGCTGGTCACATTGAGTTCAACAGTGAGGAAGCAAAGCTTAGTTGTGAACATGGCTGTTTATTTATATATAGTCAGGGATGTAGCCCATGGGATAGTGTGCCCACAATTAGGTAGGTCTTCCCACCTCAACTAACATAATCCAGAAAACCCCTCACAGTCATGACCAGAGATGTGTTTCAATGATTCTAAATCCTGTATAGTAGACAACCAGAGGTTATCAATTATATAGTGTACCTATGAAAAGATTGATAAAAGAATGTATAGCTAACTAGTTCATAGAGTAATAAAAAATATGCTGGAACACAGAAAATGAGAAAAATAAATATGGATATGTTGAACATACTACAATTACTGATTTAAGCCCCTTGATACATGAATTCACTATTTGCTTTTATATACAAGTTGATCCTGATGAGTACCATTGTTTATTCTTCTTGTGTTCTCAGAAAGACTTAAAACGTAGAATGAGGACAAATCATCTTTAATCTGGGCTTCTACATTAAATGAGCCAAATGAATGATAGGAACTATGATCATTGTTCAAAATCATTTGAAACATAGATTCAAAAAGGAATGCTAAGGAAAATAAACAGCTTTGCTAAATGAAGTGGGCCATTCACATAAATTTTCTTGAGAAAGTAAATTCATTCCTGCAGGAGAATATCTAAGGTACACACAGAAGATGACAAAGAATGATAAATCATTTCAGTACTTATCACCTCAAGTTCCAAGACAATCTCCAATTGACATATTCATTTCCTTTCTATTTTAAAGCAAACTAAAGGACAAACAGGAGGAGGTAAGGAAGCATCCTCTCTTTCCCTAACGACAAACTATAATTTATCGGAGTACACAGTCCTGAGATTTCCATATCATCATTCTCCATCTTCATTTCTCAGGTGTGCCTATTAGCCCTGTCATAGTCAGGCATACACCACTGATATGAGCCTGAAAACCAGGCATTGTATTGGGAGGAAAGGATTTATTAAAGTTACAGATCAAGGGAAAGTTCCATAATGGCAAAAGAGGTTGGACTACCATCATCATCAACAAACACACACACACATACAGAGAGAGAGAGAGAGAGAGAGAGAGAGAGAGAGAGAGAGAGAGAGAGAGAGAGAGAGAGACCAGCAAACAGGCAGGGAGAGAGAGAGATTTCCTTCCCCTTTATATAGCCTTAAGGTGGGGTCATGCAAACCTTCCCCAGATATATTTACTCCTAAAGTCTCTGGAATTTCCATCCTATACTGCCTTCCCAGGAAGGTGTGTGTGTATTTATCCCCCCTTAGCCTCTTACATCCTGCCACCTACTGAGAGGTCTACCTTTATATAACCAACCTCAGAGGCACACCCAAGATTACTAACAGGTCAAGTTAACAACAAAACTCAACCATCACAATCCCATTGATTGGTTGTCCATCAAATTTCAATCTAATCTATCTCAATGACGGGCTGTGCCTCATACAATATTTGATGGTGAATTTACAGAGAGGCGTTTGTCAATTTATTTTGAGCTGAATTACAGATAACTCATAGAACTATAGCAGGAGAATTTAAAGTGACCATAGCAGGCTTATCTTCTAAACTTCTCTTTGTGGGTCTGTCTGTGGGTCTGTAGGTCGGTCTCTGGGTCTCTCTGTCAGTGGGTCTATCTGTAGTCTGTGGGTGTGTTTGTGTGTCTGTCTATGGTCTTTATGTCTGTCTGTCTGTCAGTATGTAGTTGTCTGTGGGTGTGTCTGTCTGTGGGTCTGTCTGTGGTCTTTATGCCTATCTGTCTGTCTGTGGTCTGTGAGTCTGTCGGTATGTGGTTGTCTCTGGGTCTTTGTCTGTGGTCATCTGTGGGTCTATCTGTCTGTCTGTCTGTGAGACTATCAGTCTGTCTGTATGTCTGTGATCTGTGGCTCTGTCAGTCTTTCTGTAGTCTGAAGGTCTGTTTGTCTGTCTGTCTGTGGTCTGAAGGTCTGTTTGTCTGTCTGTATGTATGTGTACTGTGGGTCTGTCTGTGATCTGTGTGTCTGTCTGTCTGTCTGTCAGTAGGCCTCTCTGAGGGTCTGTGGGTCTGTCTGTGATCTGTGTGTGTGTCTGTCTGTCAGTCAGTCGCTCTGAGGGTCTGTGGGTCTGTCTGTCTGTCCACATGTGAGTCTGTCTGTGGGTCTGTTTGTGGTGTGTGGATCTGTCTGTGGGTTTGTGGGTCTGTCTGTGGTCTGTCTATAGTGTGTGTGTATGTGGGTCTATCTGTCAGTGCTCTGTGGGTCTGTGGTCATATGTGGGTCTCTCTGTCAGTCTTTGGTTATCTATGGATGTCTGTGGTTGTCTTTAGTATCTCTGTCAGTTTGCGGTCATGTGTGGTAATCTGTGAGTGTCTATAATTTTCTGTGGTCATCTGTGGGTATGACTATGGGTCTATCTGTCTGTCTGTGGTCTGTGGGTCTGTCTGTATGTCTGTGGGTCTGTCTGTGAGTCTGTCTCTCAGTCTATCTGTCTGTGGTCTGTGGGTTTGTCTATGGGTCTGTCTGTTTGTCTGTGATCTGTGGGTGTGTCTGTAGGTCTGTGTGTCTGTCTGTGCTCTTTGGATCTGTCTGTCTGTGGTATGAAGGTCTGTTTGTATGTCTGTGGGTCTGCCTGTCTGTATGTGTTCTGTGGATCTGTCTGTCTGTGGTCTGAGGGTCTGTGTCTGTTTGTCTGTGGTCTGTGGTTCTGTCAGTCTATGTGTCTGTCTGTGGTCTGTCTGTCTGTGATCTGAAGGTCTGTTTGTCTATCTGTGGTCTATGGGTCTGTAGGTGAGTCTGTCAATCTCACTGTCTGTGGTCTTTGGGTCTACCTTTCTGTCTATTGGTCTGTGGGTCTGTCGCTGGGTCTCTGGATCTTTCTGTCTGTCCATCGGTGGTCTGTGGGTCGGTCTGTCAGTCTCTCTGTCTGTCTATGGTCTGTGGGTTTGTCTGTGGTCTGAAGGCCTGTTTATATGCCTGTGGGTCTGTCTGTCTGTGGTCTGTGTGTCTGTGTGTCTGTTGGAGGGTCTGTGAGTCTATCTGTTGGTCTGTCTGTCTGTCTGTGGTCTGTGGCCTGTGGGTCAGTCTATCTTTCTGTCTGTGCTCTGTGGGTCTGTCTGTCTGTCTGTCTGTCTGTGTATCTCTCTGTCTGTCTGTTTGTTCGTCTGTGGTCTGTGGGTCTCTCAGTAGGTCTGTGGGGCTGTCAGTGGTTCTGTGGTCAGTCTGCTCTGCAACTGTGGACTGTGGGTCTGTAGTTTGATAGTCAGTGGGTCTGTCTGTCCATGTGTGCTCTGTTGATCTGTCTGTCTGTGGGTCTGTCTGTTGGTCTATATGTCTGTCTGTGGTCTGAAGGTCTGTTTGTCTGTGGTCTGTGGGGCTATCTGTCGGTCTCTCTGTCTGTGATCTGCGGGTAAGTCTGTCTGTGAGTCAGTGGGTCTGCGGGTCTCTATGTGAGTCTGTCGGCCTGTCTTCCTGGGAGTCTGTCTGTCTGTCTCTCTGACAGTATCTGAGTCTATCTGTTGGTCTCTGAGTCTGTTTGTTGGTTGGTCTGTCTGTGGTCTGTGAGTCTGTCTGTCTATCTACGGTCTTTGGGTCAGTCTGTCTTTTTGTCTGTGGTCTGTGGGTCTGTGGGTTTGTCTGTGGTTCTGTGAGTCTGTTGTCTGAGAGTCTGTGGGTTTTAGGGTCGGTGGGCCAGTCTGTAATCTGTGGGGTTGTGGATCTATCTGTTGTCTATGGTCTGTGGGTCTTTCTGTGGTCGGCCTATCTGTCTGGATGTGAGTCTCTCTGTCAGTCTGTGGGTGTGTCTGTCAGTTTGCTGGTCTGTCAGTCTGTCTGTCATTTTGTCTGCTACCTGTCTGTGGGTCTGTCTGTCTGTCTGTGTTCCACCTGTCAGTTTGTCTGTCTGTGCTCTGTGACCTTTGGGCCTGTGTGTCTGTGTACCTGTGAGTCTGTCTGTCGGTCTGAGAATGTGTCTGTCAGTCTGTGGATTTGTCAATCTGTCTGTGGTTTATGCGTCTGTCTGTGGTCTGTCTGACATTCTTTCAGTCTGTCTGACATTCTATAATAGGTCTGTGGGTCTGTAGGTCTGTATGTTGTCCTGTCTTTCTGTTCTTTGTGGCCTGTGGGTCTGTCTATCTGCCTACCTGTCAGTTTGAGAGTGTGTCTGTGGGTGTGTCTGTCTATGGTCTGTAGGTCTGTCTGTCTGTCTGTGGGTCTTTCTGTGGTCTGTGGGTCTCTCAGGCTATCTGTCTCTCTGTGGTCTGTGGGTCTCTCTGTGGTTCTGTCTCTCTGACTGTGGTCTGTAGGTCTGTTGGTCTGTGAGTCTGACAGTCTGTGGATCTGACTGTCTGTCAGTCTTTGGTTCTGTCTGTGAGTCTATATGTCTGTGTTCTGTGGGTCTTTCTGTCAGTCTGTGGGTCTGTCTGTGGGTCTGACTGTCTGTCTCTCTATCTGTCTGTGGTCTGTGTATCTGTTTGTTGGTCCCTCTGTCTGTCTGTGGTCTGAAGGTCTTTTGTTTGTCTGTGGTCTGTAGGTCTGTCAGTATGCCTTTCTGTGGTTCTTGGGTCTGACTGTGGTATGTGGGTCTCTCTGTCTATCTGTCTGTCTGTGGTCTGTGAGACTATCTCTGGGTCTATGGGTTTGTTGGTTTGTCTATCTGTCTGTGAGTCTGCCTGCCTGTCTGTGAGTCTGTCTGTCTGTCTGAAGGTCTGTCTGTGGTCTATGGGTCTATCAAGCTGTCTGTTTCTCTGTGGTCTGTAGGTCTGTCTGTGTGTCTGCCAGTCTGGGGGTCTGTTTGTTGGTTGGTCTTTGGGTATGCCTGTGAGTCTGTCTGTCTGTGTTCTGTGGGTCTGTCTGTGGGTCTGTTTTTCAGTCTTTCTGTTTATGTTATGTATGTCTGTCTATGGTCTGAAGGTCTGTTTGTCTGTCTGTGGTCTGTGGGTCTCTCTGTCTGTATGTATGTGTCCTGTGGGTCTCTGTCTGTGGTCTGTGGGTATGTCTGTTTTGCTGTTGGTCTGTGACTCTGTCTGTGGGTCTATTGGTCTGTCTGTCTGTGGGCCTGTCTGTTGGTCAGTCTGTCTGACTGTGTCTCTGTCTGTCTGCTTGTCAGTCTGTGAGTCTGTCTGTCTGTGGCCTGAGTCTGTCTATCGGTCTGTGAACCTGTCTCTAGGTCTGTTGTCTATCTGTGGTCTGTGGATCTGTCTGTCATCTGTGGGTCTGTCTATGGTCTGTGGGTCTGTCTGTCTGTGTGTCTCTCTGTGGTCTATGGGTCTGTCAGGCTGTCTTTCTGTCTGTCTGTGGTCTGTGGGTCTGTCTGTGGTCTGAAGGTCTGTTTGGCTTTCTGTGGTTTGTTGGTCTGACTTGTATGTCTGTATGTGGTTCTTGGGTCAGTGTTGACTGTGGGTCTCTCTGTCTATAAGTATATGTTCTGTGGGTCTGTCTTTCTGTGACCTGTGGCTCTCTGTTTGTTGGTCTGTGAGTCTGTCTATGGGTCTGTCAGTCTATCTGTATATCTGTCTGTTTGTCAGTCTGTGAGTCTGTCTGTCTGTGGTCTCTGTGTGTGTCTCTCTCTCTGTCAATCTGTCTGTATGTGTTTTATGGGTCTGTCTGTATTCAGTGAGTATATCTGTCTGTCTGTGGTATGTGGGTCTTTGGGTCTGTCTGTCTGTCTGTGGGTCCATGAGTCTGTCTGCCTATCTGCCTGTCTGTCTGTGAGTCTCTCTGTTGGTCTATGGGACTGTCTGTAGGTTTGTTGGTCTGTGGTCTGTGGGACTGTCTGTTGGTTTGTTGGACTGTCTGTCTTTCTATTTGTGGTCTGTGGGTCTCTCGGTGTGTCTGTGGGGCTGTCCGTGGGTCTGTCTGTGGTTCTGTGGGTCTGTGAGTCTGGGGGTCTGTCTGTAAACTGTGGGGCTGTGGATCTGTCTGTGGTCTGTGGCCTGTGGGGCTGTGGCCTGTGGTCAGTATGTCTATTTGTCTGTGGTTATGCATATGTCTGTTTGTTTGTCTGTCTGTGGTCTGTGCCCTGTGGGCCTGTGTAACTGTGAATCTGTCTGTCTATTGGTCTGTCAGTCTGAGAGTCTATGAGTCTGTGAGTCTGTTTGTCGGTCTGTCTCTCTGTGTTCTGTGGGTCTGTCTGTGGTTGGTCTTTCTGTTATTGGACCTATGGGTCTGTAGGTGGTTCTGTGAGTCTGTGGGTCTGTGGGTCTCTTTGTGGTCACATCCACTGAGATTGAAAATGTAATCAAAAACCACCTGTGATGGATAAATTTATTTGTCAACTTCACCTATGTAATAATCCATAGTAATCTTGGGCAGGTCTCTGAGCTTGCCTGCAGGAAGGATTGACAAAATGTGACCTGTGGCTCTCTGTTTGTTGGTCTGTGAGTCTGTCTGTGGGTCTGTCAGTCTATCTGTATATCTGTCTGTTTTTTGGGATTTTGGAATAGGAAGGAGGTCCCTTCTCCAGAGTGAGCCCTCCCACACAGTGGGTGGACCTTCCAGAAGGGGACTAGATATAAGGAACCTGGAAGGGAAGGGAATCTTCTTCCTTCCTCCCTCCAGCTTCTGGTGCTTGTTTGTGACTTGCACTCTCATCCTGGTCTCCTACCCTTCCTGGACATTGGAGTCCAGTTTCCTCGGCCTCACATCATGGACTGAAGAGCAGCCACTCCCCAGAAAGCCTTTAGGCCTTCAGTGCTGGATTGAGACAGTTGTGGCATACAGCCACGTGGACTGAACAGCTACTGGTTTCTTCAACTGTAGGCCTGAAGACTGCAATGTTGGACTGTCATAAGCTACCCCAATACATTCCCTTTTACTACAATCCATTCTATAAACTCTTTTTCCTCTAGAGAACCCTGACTAATACACCTCCCCAAAAGGAATAGTTTAGGACCTGATGGATTCTCAGCTGAATTCTACCAAACCTTTATCATAGAACTGAAATCTTTTTCAGCAGCTTTTTAATGTAATAGAAGAGGGAATACTTCCAAAGTACTTCTATGAAGATAGCATCACCCTAATCCCAAGACCAGACAAAGAAACAACAAGAAAGAAAAACTCCAGCTCCATATCTCTGATGAACTTAGATGCAAAAATTCTGAACAAAATCCTCACAAACCGAATGTAACAACACTTTAAAAGTATTATCTACCTTGACCAGGGATGTAGGTATGTATGGTTCAACATACAGAAATTGAATAATGTAATCCAGCAAATTAATAAACTCAACCACAAGAACCACATGGTCATCTCAATCGATGCAGAGAAGGCCTTTGACAAAATTCAACACCACTTCATAATCAAAATGCTGGAAAGGCTAGGCATAGAAAGCTTATTCCTCAATATAATAAAGGCAATATACAAAACTCTGAAAGCCTAAATCATACTTAATGTGGAAAGACTCAAGGAGTTCCCATTAGAATTAGGAACAACACAGGGGTGTCCCCTCTTACCACTTCTCTTCAACATAGTCCTGGAAGTTCTAGCCCAAGCAATAACACAGGAGAAAGACATAAAAGAGATACAAATTGTGGTAGTTTGATTTAATGTCCCCATATAGATTCAAAAGTGTAAAAGTTTTTCTCCAGCTGCCTGGCTGGAGGAGGTATCACCTAGGCCAGATCCTAGGCTCTAGTCCTAAGGTATTTCTAAGATGGAGGTGAAATTCCAGCTATACATATGCAAAGATCATTCAGAGCTGAAGTCTGATGGTCCTACTCTTTGGTAGTTAGAGCTTGCTTTTGGAGTTGTTGGGGCTGGGTCTTTCTCTCTGCTTGGATCTGTAAAATGGGCCAGCCTTTTCTTGAACTTCCTCTGGATCTATTTCTTTCATAAATATTTTCTTCCCAAAACTGTGCCTGGTTTGGAGAATCATCCCAGTGGTATATGGATGACTAAAACAAATTGAAAAGGAAGAAGTGAACCTATCCCTTTTTTCAGACAACATTATCTTATACATAACAGACCCATAGACTAGTACTAGTAAACCCCTGAAGGTGATAAATTCCTTCAGCAAAGTGGCAGGAAACAAAATTAACACACAAATATCAGTAGCCCTCTTGTATGCATATGACATGCATATGGAAAAAGAAATCAGTGAGACTGTCCCATTTTCAATAGCCTCAAAAAAATCAAATACCTTGGAATAAAGCTAACCAAGGATGTGAAAGACTTATATAATAAAAACATAAAAATGCTCATGAAGGAAATTAAGGAGGATATGAAAAGATATAAAGATTTTCCATGCTCCTGTATAGGTAGAATTAATATAGTAAAAATGGCAATTCTTCCAAAAGCAATATACAGATTCAATGACATGCCAATAAAAATTACAGCTTCATTCTTTACTGAGAGAGAAAAAAATCTCAAAATTATTTGGAAAGGCAAAAGGCCTTGGATAGTCAAATCTATCCTTAGGGGAAAAAAAAACCTCCTCAGGTGGTATCACCGTTTCTGATCTGAAAATATACGAAACAGCCATAGTCCCAAAACTGCATGGTACTGGCATAAAAACAGACAGACCAATGGAACAGAATTAAAGTCTCTGGTGTTAGTGCGAGTAACTATAATTACTTGATCTTTGACAAAGATGCCAACAATATTTGCTGATGTAAAGATAGCATCTTCAAAAAATCATGCTGGAAAAATTGGATAAATTCTTGTAAAGAAATGAAATTACACCCACTCCTCTCACCATGCCAAAAATCAACTCCAAATTGATCAAACACCTCAATATAAGACATAAAACTCTGAAAACCCTGGGAGAAAAAAGAGGAGGAACTATCAACCAGATAAGAGTAGGGAAAAACTTCCTGAACAAACATCCAGTAGGCTAAGAAGTGCAACAATCACTTAACAAATGGGATCTGATCAAGTTAAAAGTTTAGGTACAGAAAAAAAGTACCATGCTCAGAGCTGATAGTCTGCCATCAGAATGGGAGATAACTTTTGTCAGATATAACACGGACAGAGATCTAATATCTAAAACTTGCAATGTACTCAAAAAACTAAATAATAAAAAATAAAACAGCCCTCTCACAAAATGCTGCATGAATCTCAACAGAGAATTCAGAGGAGGAAAGACGAATGGCCAATTCTCATTCAAGTAAATGTTTATCATCCTTAATCATCAGAGAAATGCAAATCAAAACAACCATGATATTCCACCTTACTCTAGTCAGAATGGCAATTATGAAAAAAATCCATCATCAATACATGCTGGTGAGGAAGCAGGGAAAGAGGAACCCTCATTCACTGTTGGTGGGAGTGCAAACTTGTATAACCACTATGGAAAGCAGTGTGGAGGCTCCTGAATAGGAAGGATATAGAACTACTCACACATTCCTAGTTATTCCTCTTCTGGGAATTTACCCCCATGATTTCATGCCTCAGCACAAAGACATTTGCTCAACCATGGTTATAGCAGCTCAGTTCATAATAGCTAAGAATTGGAATCAACCCAAATGCCCATCACTGGATGCATGGATATCAAAGTTGTGGTACATTTACACTATGGAATTTTATTCAGCTCAAAGGAAAAAGATTACATACTGCAATTTAAAGAAAAGTGTTGGAGCAGATCATACTTTGTGAACTCGCACAAGAACAGAGAGAAAAATGCCACATATTCCCCCTTATATGTGGTTCCTAACCAGGTTAAGCTTAAACACTAAGTAAACCTGACAGGTGAATTGAGAGACTGTAAAAGCTGTGGGAATAATTGGGGGAGAGAGGAACAGGAGGGTAGGGGAACTTATAAAATAAGGCAAACCAATAATGAATAGATACCATAAAATCCTCACTTTCATACAGTAAGCTCCTGAGGAAGCTGTGGG
>PVHP010024282.1:0-26487 GCA_004024765.1 Zapus hudsonius
CTGACCTGGGAAGACAACTGCATTTGGTCTAATGTTTTGTTGTTACCATCCTCAAGTTCTTCATGTTTTTGAACAATGGTCTTTACATTTTCATGTTTCACTGGGTCCAGAAAGTAATGCAGACAGTCCTGCCCAACTGCTGACCTCCACACATGCACACCCACAGATGTCTTCCCATGCCCTCCTTGTAACTCCATGTTTACTCCCTGACAGGTTTAAATGGAAGAATATTGGCTCAGAGCCAGCGCTCAGGAGGTGGGGAGGGGCTGCCTGAGCTCACTCCTTCCTGGCTTTGGAGCTTGAACGTCTCCATCTGTGCAATAAGGCAGCCTTCAGCCCACCTCTCAGGGTTGTTACGAGAATTAAATGAGATGAACTTTGTGAAGTACAAAGAGGAGAGTCACTCCCTGCAGGAGAGTTCTCCTTACATGATATTTTTCACATTTTGAATGGAAAGGGAAGAAGGACAAAGGCCACCACCGCCTCCTCTGTGGGACTGGCCTGCCCTCCCAGGCTGGGTTCGCTGGCCTCTCTGTTATTTAATGAACTATCTTTGAGTTCAGCATACAGCCTTTCCTGGGCTCTAGCCATTCATGCTCCGGGGTTTCCACCGTGTTTCCTATTGTAACTAACTTCCTAGATTGATGTAAGTCAATTTACTGTTTAAAGTGAATAGTTTTAGGGGGCTGGGTAGATGGCTCAGCAGTAAACAGCACTTACTTACAAAGACTGCTGGCCTGGGTTCAATTCCCCAGCATGGCAAGAAATGCACACACACACACACACACACACACACACACACACACACACACACACAATTAATCAATTATTGTTTTATTTTAGTGAACAATTTTATCTTCAATATAAACTTGACATCACTATTGAAATACTTTTTAAAACATATAGTATCGCTATTATATACTATAATGGAATATCAGTATTCCATATCCAAAAAATTAAAATATAAAAGTTAAGATTTATAAATATTCTTCACATAACCAACCCTCAGGTACCACCAGAGGCTCTCCTATTAACCTTGTCTCTTCTGGGTTCAGTAAGTTCTACCAGAGAATCTGCCCTATTTGGGACATTGGACTTGTTTAACTCCTGAAAAGTCTTCCAAATCTGTCTATGATGTCATGATTCCTCCACCAGCAAAAAAAAAAAAAAAATCACTTAAAATAAGTACCCTGCTGAGAAAGAGAGAGAGAGAGAGAGAGTAGAGAGAGGCTAGGAATCATTCAAGTCTCACAAACACAAGGGAAAGAGAGACAGGTGTGGGCAATGCTGAGTGAGCAGGTTATTAATCACTCGTGTAAAAGAAACCAAAAAATACTGAATTGGGTAACATCCACTGTGGAAATATTCAATGTGGTGCGGTTCCTACAGAAGGCTGAATGTTGGAATTTACAGCTCAGTGCCCAATGGGACCATTTACCTTAGCAAAACTGAACACAGTACAAGCCACTTGCTCTCTGCAAGCTTGCCTTTTTGTAGTGGCAAGAAAGATTAACTAAATAAACATTCAAAGCTGCCTGCTCTTAAACCTTATTTTATTTGGCCAAAAGGACTGAAGTTGTCTTTGTTCTAAACTAGTCCTATGGAGTTGGTAATGAGGGGTTCTAGAGGACAGGAATGTATTGAACACACATGAAGAATGCCAACTCTGAAACCATCCCCGAGAGGAGCAATTCCTTGAGTGAGTCCCTGTGGTGCTCCCTGCTGCTGGGAATGGTGTCTGGACACTCTATTTGGCTTATAAACCATTGCTTTCATGGTTGGTATTAGACTGGGCATCTGAACATTATCAACAGTCACTCTGAACAGTCACGCATACAGAAACTTAATCTCTGTCTACAATGTATTCACATGACTATAATCATTGCCTGTCTGTGTAGGCAATGTTGGGCTGGGCCATTTTCTCATTGGTGGGTATTTTTGCTACTTAGCTTTTATTTCCATAGTTGCTCCATTTTTTTTCCTTCTGCAATTTCCACATTTGTTTGTTTCCGAGTTAGAAATTTTTGATATGAAACATTTGGATTTGTTTTGAATAAATGTAGTCATTTAGGAAGCGGATTTTGTTCAGAAATATTTATACTTCCTTTGAATGCCTTGGTCCAAAAGCAAAATATACCATCTTTTCTTGGGTATAAAATCTGGGTCACAAGTGAATTCTCTCAGAACCATACAGTCTTATCCATGTTTTTCTGATATGAATTATCTGAAATCAAAAAACTAAAAGTGGCTTGACTTGTGTTCTTTTAAAATACCAATTTTTGTTTACTTGAAGGCTTTCTATTCATCCCTAAAATTTAACATCCTTACCAGGATTTATCTTGTCATATATCCTGAAAAACTTAGCTTCCATCTGTCTTACTCCGTGTTTGTGTTGTTATGACAGAAAATGGCAGAATGCAGAATTCCTTCACAGAAGCCTATTTGGCCCTGGAAGATGCAGGGAGCTACGAAAGCCTTCCTACTGAGGCATCCCGCGGTGGAAGGTGAGAGAGAGGAGAGAGGGGAGGGGAAAGGAAGATGGGAGGCATACAGGAGGAGGAAAGGGGAGAGGGAGAAGCCAAAGGAAGGGAGGGAAGAGGGAGAGAAAGAAGGAAGGAGGAAGAGAGAGGGGAAGAAGAGAGAGGAAGGTGGAAACAGGAGGAGGAAGAGGGAAGAAGGGCGAAGGAAAGGAAGGAGGGAGAAAGAGCAAAGAGAGGGCGAGGCTCCCTGGCTCATGAGTAACCCACTCATTCGGAGCCCTTGCAGCCTGATCACGTCCTGAACACCCCGCCTCCCTCTATGGCCTTGGGGATTCAACGTCCAACACGTGAACTCTGAGGGACATATTCACCACCTGATTGAGCTTTATTTGAATTTTTGTGGTTGTTTCAGTTTTGGAAAGTTTTCTTCTATTATTCATTCAGTGTTTTCTTAGAAGCTTCTCTGTATCTTTCAGTAATTGCAATTTACAGTGCTCACCTGTGGCCTCTGCCTTTTCCATCTTCTCTCGCTTGGCATCCTTTCAGCCTCCCCGGTATTCTAGATAAGCTTCCAAAATGTAGCTCTTGTTTTCTGGTTTCCTTCTCTATTTATTTGTGTATTTATTTATTTATTTATTATTTATTAATTTTGATTTTTTTTGAGACTCACTAGACTGAAATTCACTGCATTGTCCAAGCTGGCCTTGAACTCACAGCAATCCTCCTACCTCAGCCTCCTCCGTGCCGGATTAAAGCCTATATCATTTTTTCAGAGTAGCCTCTACCTTCCCTGCTATAAGCTTCATTCTGTTTTACTTTCTTTTTTAACAAACATGTTAAGACATGGCATCTTGGGCTGGAAAGCTGGCTCAGCAGTTAAGGTGCTTGCCTGCAAAGCCTAAGGACCCACATAAAGCCAGATGCACAAAGTAGCACATGTGTCTGGAGTTTGTTTGCAGCAGCTGAAGGCCCATTCATTCTCTCTCGCTCTCTCTTGCTCGCTCGCTCTTGCTCTCCCTCTCTGCCTGAAAAGTAAATAAATAAAATATTTGCAGAAGAGGGGGCCAAAAGAATGTAAGAGTCATGGGGGGATAACTAATGCGTAAGATGGAATGTCATCATGGATTCAGTGGTTTTATCTAAGAACCTATGATACTGAGCATATTGTTGTGTTAATATATATAATTTTATGCCAATAAAAATGTTAAAAAAAGAAAAACTATTTTAAAGCGAAATTGCATCATCTCTTTTTGCCTTATTCAACATAAACTGTCTCCTAAATTTAGCATTTGTTCCTTGGGAAGTATGAAAAGAATAATATCAAAACCAGACAAGCATGGGGACACTTGTCCTGACCAAAAGGGACAGCTACTACTCACATCTGGTCAGAAAACTACATATCACAGTGATAAATCCAGGTGCTTAAGAACTGTGCATGTACCACCACATGTATGTGGCATCTGCCTGGCCTAGAGCTCGGGGACATTAGCAACGACCTCTGAGTTCACAAACCTACCAAACTGGATTTTCTTTCTCCATATTTTTCTTTTGTTTTGAGACAGGGTCTCATGTACCCTAGGCTGGCCTCCATCACCATCTGAAGCTAAGGATGACCTTATACTTCTGAAGCCTGCCTCCATCTCCTCAGTACCCACCATGCCAGTGTATGTTTTGCTAGGGTCTGACCCAGGGCTTTGCATATACTAAGCAGATACTCTGCCAACTAAGCCACATCCATGCTCCTGAATGGAGTTGTCTTAAGCAGACTTATACAAGCTCTACCTTCATATCTCACAGACATCCTTACTTAGGAATTCCAAAGAGGTGTTTCGAGCATCAAATACAGGATGTGGGAGCTGGATTGCAAAATATTTGTGGTGTCTTGCACCTTACACTGAGGTTTCCTTACCTTTTCACTCCACTTGACAATCTGCTACCCATCTCCACCGTTTACTAAGCTCCTCTTCATTTCCACCTCCAGGCTAGCCTCGGGCTTCTCCTCCTCCATGAAATTCCCAAGATTATTTATCTCTGCTATTTCATGCAGTTCCTCCTACAAAGCCCTTCTCTGCTACTCTCCCGTTAACTCTCTCGTTGCGTGCCACTCCGGGTATTACCAGTTCAATATTCAATCAATATACACTTGTTAATGAAATGTTTTATGTGCTTTATTTATATCAAGCTTTCAAAACTGTCTCCTGAGGATTTTCTCTGTTTCTTCCGGCCATATCTAGAATTGGCTTTTGATAAATATTAAAGTGAGAAGTATTTTAATGATATTTTAAACAAAAGACTTATCTCCCACATTAAAATTATTAAAAAGTATCCCCACACTCAACTTCCCAGTCACATCAACACCCAGATCCCCAATTCTGGTCTTCTGCCCTGAGCCCTGACAGCCCAAGCCTAGGACTGTGGTCCTTGTTCCAGTTTACTAACTAGGGACTCTGGCTCCACCTGCTGTCCATTTAATGTTCCTAAAGAAGAACCAGAATCCAATTGCCTTGAAGAACAGAAAATTCGTTAAGTCTCAGAAAGACACCAAAGAAGGAAGTGCTTCTCAGGGGAAATATCCTCCTGCTTCCTAGAGTGGTCCATTGATTTGTACTGCTCCACTGTGGTGTACCTAAAACCACAGTGAAGCTGTTCATTTTCTCGCAATGCTATGAGGGACTCATTGCAGTGTCTATCTACCACTCCTCAGTTGTGAAGCTTTTACAGAGGGACTTCACCCCCTCTCTGATGGCTTTAATGAGCACTAGCTCACTAAACTGCTCTCCAGGACTGAAATCCCATGGATCTTGTGACAAAGCTTCTCTATGTAACCATGTTGGTCAGCGTGGAACCCCAAGATGACCACAGCTGCAGGTACCTTCTTGTTGCACACAGATCACACAACCAAAAAGCAGTAAATGGAAGGAAAGGGTTTATTTCAGGCTTACATTTTCAAGGAGGAAGTTTCATCATGGTAAGCCGGGGAAAGGCTGGGCATCACACCCTGTCACATCAGCTAAGAGATAGCAACAAGAGTGAGCTAGCTAGAGAACGAACACTCAGTAGGGCTAGATTAATAAACCTCAAGGTCCTCCCCCATTGCCATACCTCTTCCAGCGAGGCTTCACCTCCCAAAGGCTGCATCAGCTAGGGAGTGAGTGTCAGGCTTAATCACAAACACACAGGCTAAGAGCCATTTCACACTGAAACTACCGCAATCACTGAGCCCCCGAGATGTAGTTACAACTAGAGATGTACTTACATGTACAATCTATGCTGCATTTCAAGGACTTGATATGAAAAATATAAAATATGATCAGTTTCATATTTATATAGGTGTGGTCATATTTTAACATTGAGTTAAATAAAAATGCTATCAAAAATTAGTTCAGCAGTTTATGTTTTGGTTTTCTGTGATAATACACTAGAAAACTTCAACTTACATTTATGACTCACATTTTATTTCCATCAGGCAGCAGGAAACTCAACTGCTGAATGCTGAAAACACCTAGTTATACTATACAGTGACCCCCTCTGTATGCAGTTATGCATACAAGAACTCAAACAACATGGCTCAAATTTATTTAGAAAAAAGTAGCATTAAACATCTACAAACCTTATCTTGTCATTGCCTAAACAATAATATTTACATAGCATTTACTTTGTATTGGGAATTATAAGTAATGTAGACATGATTTAAAGTATGCAAGAGAATATTCAGTTTATATGCAAACACTACACCATGTTATACGAGAAACTGGACCATCCTTGGGGGATTCTAAACAAATCCCTATAGGATACTGAGGGGTATCAGCAGAAGAAAGTACATATCAGAAGAAGAAAGACTATTTCTAAGATATTTTTGATTTATTTGTTTTTCTTTTCTCCTAACCCTCTATTCTTAGGATGGTCACTTTGGTCTTTCAGAATCTTAGAATGTTGAAATCAATATCCCTGGGGCTGCAGTCAGTCTGATCAGGAACTCTTCTCTAGAATACAAATATAATAATTGTGAGCTACATGTGAAGAAGACAATATGATCCATAATTATAAACATATGGGTCAGATGCCATTCAATAAATTTGTGATCAATATAGTTGCAAAAATATATCCCCTTACACAGATAGTTAAAGAAATAGAAATGAAGGCATGAGATCTCATTTTTAACCTAACATGTCACAGATTTTTGTTTTTAAGTATGGTGAGAATTGGCTAAGGTATATGGAAATCAGGACTTTTTTTCTTTACCTGATGGAGTTGAATTTTATGCAACCTTTTCTGAGGAAATCTAACATTATGGAAGAAAAGACAACTTTGCCTGTTCATAGGGCCAACAATTCCACCTCTGTGGGTTTTGTCAATGAGAATTATCATTGTCCTACACAACAGCTCACCTGTAGAAACACTCATCACCTTAAGAATTATAACAAAAATAATACTAAACCAAGAAATTTTCAACATTATATAATGTTGAAAAAAACTGTACAGTATGTTGTCAGTCAAAATCATGTCCGGGAGTATTTAATGATAAACTCAATCTCTCCAGATGCCCATCAGTAATTCTCAGTCTATGTGATTAATTTTAAAGTGAAACAGATCACCCCACTCCTTGTTGTAAAACCCCTCAGTGCCTTTGTGTGGTGTTAGGACCACCAAGCCCCAGCCTTTTGCATGGCCCTGGAATCTGGGCCCGCCTCCCTCTCCAACTTCACCTTCCACAAGCTATTTTACCTGACTCACCTCCTACCAGGCACAGGTGTCTTCTTTTGGCCCTTCTCCATGAACGCTCTCTGTCCCTGCAATTTCACAGTAGACCTGTGACTAGATGCTACCAACAACCCCTACTCCCACTCTCCTGGCAAAACCCTCCTTATCCTGAAGGACTTAGTTACAAGATTTCTCTGATCTCTTGGTCTAAGCAAGATCTCCATAGTTCATGCCTCATACATTTTCTTTTTTCCTCCATGTAACTTATCCAAGTCTCTGACTCTGCATTTATTATTGGGATTATCTGCTCAAAGCCAGTCTCTCACCTGACTGAACATCTCCCACCTGGCACGTGGGAAATGCCATATAAATATGTGGGGGATATGCATGTGATATTTTAATAAGCAAAGTGCAGTTTATGAAATCATATGGATAGTAAGATTTTAATATTCATACATATACATACACATATGAATGCATAATATACATACATACATACATACATACATACATACATACATACATACATACATACATATCTCTGGACATGAGAATTAAAATGACCAGAAGAAAACCCAAGCTCTGAACAGTAATTACCTGTGTCATAATTTTATTTTTCTTCTTTCATGTAGACTTTCTACAGTAAACATATCTAACTTTCAAAATTGAGGGAAGTTTATTTTTTAAAAAAAATAATAATAAACCTAAAGCTCTGGGCTTGAGACTCAACTCTTAAAAACAATTTGATCTTGGGAAATCAGAGCTTTTCACACTTCATTATACATGAGAACAGCCCTCAGCCCCTTGTGATCTTAAAGAATTAACAGGCCAACATAAAGTTTTGCATGCAGCTCATTCTGAGTGTGTTGGGAAATGGAACACAAACACTGGGTAGGGTGATGGGCATTTTTCCAGAGGTTGCATAATATGCAACGCTGTGAGGCTCTGACAAGTGAGTAGCTGGAGTCTGTGTCTTCTGAGTGGCCTGTTGAGAGTTGTGACCACCCAGAGAGGAAGAAGGCGCTGGGAACACTAAAGCAGATTTCCCTGGGTGGAGAGAAGTGGCAGGAGCTGGGTGGCCTCTATAATCTGAGGAGGGTCCTCAGTAGAGGTGAAAAAGGTTCAAGTCAAGACACTAAAGTATTTGGACCCTGTACTAAAGAACTCAGTTTGGCTAGGGATGTGGTCCAATCGGTAGCTTAGTATGCTCAAAGTCAGGTTGAATTCTCAGCACTGAATAAACCAGGCATGGTAACTTACACGTATATTCTAGCAATCAGGATATGGGGGCAGGAGAATCAGAATTCAAGGTCACCTTTGAATACATAGTGTGTTTGAGAACAATCTTGTTGTCTACATGAGACCCTGTCTCCAAAAGGGAAGTCAACATGGTAAACGTTTCCTGTGCTCTCTATGTCAAAATCCAGTTACTAAGGTGGGCAGGTATCTTCTTTAGATTCTTTCTCTTCAACCTTTTGTTTGTCAAGTATGACTTCAGACAAGAGCTGGCCCTGAGAGAACACAGAAGCTAGTTTTTCCAGTTTATTCCACACACATTCACTGAGCATTTACAATATGTTAGGCACTGCGTGAGAAGCAGAGGCTAGAACGGATGAGCAAGGCACTGTCCTGCTTCCCAGCAGTACATAACCTAGTCATTCCGATCCACTGCTGCTGAGTTCCCTCAACCTCTGCTGCCATGCCCCTTTTTGTATGTACCCCACCAACCCACCTAGGAGGTTTCCTCTCATGAGCCTGTCGTCTTGAGGACACGGACCACTTTGTGTATCTGCAGGTCTAGCATAAATGCTGCTCAATAAATATGCAAATGAAGAAATAAATCAGTTACCTAAATCACCACCACTATGATGCCAATAAAATAGTGAAGGTACCTAGAGAGTAAATACTCAGTAAGGCGTCATGCTTTGGTAACTGAAAAAAAATGCGCACTGTTTTTGTATATGTGAATTATTTCTCTAGCCAGCAGACCAGCAATCAAAGAAGTCAGATGCAAGAAATAGGGAGCCATTTCTTCAAGGCCCTCTTAGATACAGATGCTTCTGTTGTGACCCTTACAGTCACCACCCCAAAGACTCAGAATTCCTCCTAAGACAAGTAGCTGTGCTTACTAAAGGCTACTTCAAAGATATAAGTCACTCATATCCCCCAATTATCTTGTCACAAAGTGCATAGCTATTCTGGTGCTAGCTAGGAAAAGATGACTCCAGGAATGATGAGGGTGATATTGTGACAAACGGGCAGGAATGGAAGATGGTCAAAACAGAAGAGACAGAATTCTGCGGAGGTGCAATAGCTGACCCCAAATGTCAGAATGAGCCTTATACAGAAAAGGGGTGAGTCTTTTGCTTTGTAGATCTCAAGGTCAAGGTTAGACCCCACTGGTGTATGTTAGAGAGAGGCGAGTTTTTGGCACAATGAAAGAGGCACATGTTGGAAAATTATCATAAGCATCACAAGTTTGTAACTCAAGGTCAAAGACACAGAACAAAACTGCCTTTGAAATGCTGCTTTCAAAGTTTACAAAAAGAGTGCAGGATATACATGCCGTGGATACATAACGGAATTGGGACTCGTTAGCCGTCTACTAGGAAAGAATGCTAAAACTTGTAAGATTGCTGTCCTCAAATTGATAGGCTCGTGGCCCTCCAAATAGGTCTTGGCTTTTCAGCAAGCTTCCTTGCACATAATGGCTCAAATTATCCTGAATGCACTTTGTCTTACCTAAGTCTATAAGGTCTCACTAACATCTCTATAATGAATGTACACAGATTACTGCAAACCACACTTATCCCTCTGTCCTATGCATCACCAGGGTTCCTCTCTTCGGACTTGTCATTTCAACTATTTAAGTATCTATGGCTTGTCCTTCAATTAGATGCTAGTCTCACTAAAGCAAGATGCTATGTATCTTTGTGTCTCCAGTGACTAACGGAGGAGTGTCCTGCGCTCATCAGGCCACAGTAACATCCACAGACGTGGTGCTGCTGGATCCAAGCCAAAGAATGGAGGAAACACATCCTGTCAAGGTCTTGGACAACATCTGTGTTTATTCAGCACAGCCTTTGCCATCCATCACAGAGGAGATTGGAGCAGGAAAAAGTCAAGTAAAGTACAAGGTCATTTTCAGGAGTCCCGGCAACTCCATTCTCCAAGGTTGGAATGTTTTCTCCCTCTCTGCAAACAGCAGACCAGATGGTCTCCTGGTTCTTGGCTTCCCTGGCTTCACTCTAATTACAATGTTAGTTAGCAATGAGTTTGATGATTCAAAATCATGAGTAGGTTCTTTCCAGGCAGTCGGGCTTTTCTTCTGCTCTTACTAAGGACAGGGCGGCTTGTCATCAGCTTTGTGCTTTCTTCCTATATTATAACTGCTTGGATGTTTAGAAAATAAAATGAGCCCAGGACTACCAAATCCGAGCTGAAAGCAACAAGAGCTCCAGAAAACAGGAGGTAGCAGCAGCCAGATGGCTAAGTAGCCTCTGATGGTATTGCAGTCAAATTGGGAGGCACAAATCAGGAAATGCTCCTCAATTGAGCAAATACCACACGCCAGGTGTCAAAATCAGAGGTGCTCATGTGCTTGCCTAGATGGTTTGTGAACGTGGTTAAGAAGAACATCTTAAACACAAGACCTTGGAACTACAAATTTTGGGGAAGAACTTTTCAAGGTCATTGACTCCAAACCTTTCCAACGGTACAAAGGCTCCACCAAGAGAGCCATCCTTTCAAATACTTTCTCTGAAAGAAACTCAACACCTTTTGGCAATCCACTTGTTAAATGGTTATTATTTGGGCTTGTTTTGCTTGTTCTAATAACCTCAGCACCTCACTTGAACTTAAACTTCAAAGGTCTTTTTATACTTCCTGGAGCTAAGCAGAAAAAAAAAAGATTTTCTCATACATGAGCCAACTTTTTTCAAGCAATTAAGAAAAGTTTTCGTGTTCCCCCTAAATCTTTAAATATGCCAAATACTTAAATTACTCACACTTATTTGTCCTCAAGCTTCTGCACCTCAGCTTCCTACATCCTTCCCTCAGGGAATATATTACCTGACTTGCTAAGAGTGGCTGATGAGGTTCTCCCCTCCTGACTCTATCCTCTCAGGGCCTCTATGGTGGTTTCCACACAGACACCTGATAGTCTCTGTATGAGCACCCTGTAGTAACCTTGGTCTGGAGAGAAGAGATGAATGTGATCAACCAGGTTGCCGTCTGTTCGTGACCTATGAGCTGCTGAGATGGAGTCATTGATGAGGTCACAGACCTTAGGATCCAGAATGCTCTCTGACCTGGTGTTCCTGTGAGGTGCTGGAAGCTTCAGGTGAGCCTATGGATGCCTTCAGATCATTGGGATATGCCCCCAAAGGGAATTGTGGAACACAAGTCCCTTCCACTGAGCCTCTCTCTTTAGCTTCCCAGCTGTGAGATGAGCAGTCTTGCTCTGTCACACACCCCGCATGTGTGCTGCTCAGTACAGATATGACAATAAAGGGGCCAGCCAATTATGGACTATAAACTGCAAAACTATGAGCCAAAAGCCAAAACCAACCTTCTTTTCTTTTTTTTATATTTTACTCATTTGCAAGCACAGAGAAGAGAGAGGCCTCTAGACACTGCAAAGGAACTTGAGATGCATATGCCACTTTGTGCATCTGGTTCACGTGGTTCCTAGAGAAATGAATCTAGGTCATTAGGCTTTACAGGTAAGGAACTTCACCCCTGAGCCATCACTACAGTCCCCCTTTTTTTCTTGATACACTGATTGCATTTGTTACAGTGGAGGAAAAAGCAGATTAACATAGAGAGAGAAACACAGGATTTTTCTCGAGATAAAGTCACAGCAGTTACCTAACCATCACATGACCACTTCTGGAGGTGCACATATTCGCAGGAGTTAAGAGATAAAATTTAGCTCAAAGCTTCCAAGGCTTAGGGAGCTGAGTGAAAAAAAAAGACAGCCATATATTGGTAGTAGTAGGAACAAGAAGAAACCAAATGCTTGGACAAAAATCTCTAACTTCAGGATCAGGGTGGATCTATTGGATAGTAAGACAGAGGGAAAGGGAATCATTGGCTTTATTGGGACTCTACTTCTAACCCTACCTGACATAAATCACACCAACCCTTTGCTCTGTGTCTTATAAAATAGGGGAATGGCCTAGATTGATCAGTCTCGGTCCATGAACCACAGACCTATAAGAATCACAATCTACTGGCAACATACATTTTGAAAACCCAGGTTATTGACTTTTAACAAACTGAAAAGTAATTTAAAAGGGTGCTGGCACTGAGCTATGTTTTAACACTGCCCCGATGGCTTGATGAGGCAACTCCAGACCTCATGTCTAGGTATCACTGATTGTCAGATACCTGGTCTAGGTTAAAAACATGGAGCTGAAGGGCAGACTGTCCTAAGTTCAAATCCCAGCTCTGCTACTTGCAAGCCAAATGACCATGGACAAATTAAAAATCTCTGTAAATCTTAATTTCTTAATATATGAAATTGAGATTAAAATATCATTTTTCTTGACACAGTTGTTGCAAGGAATGAGATCATGAACACTTGTAATAAAACTCTTTGCCAATCCTTGCCAAATCTACATAAAACATAAGGTATGAGTTAGGTAATATTTTTCTTTACATCAATTAATGTGTTTGCTTAAACATATACACTTTAACAGGAAGCTCTAGGTTGCTGTCATAAATGGAAAACCATACAGTAATAGTAACCACAAGAATAACAGCAATAAGAATCATCCTGACATTTTTGTCTTGGTGAATAACATTTAAATTTTTCTTAAAATCTACCAAACGCTGTTTGTTATTGTCGGCGCTCAGCCTGAGGCTGCCTTCTCAGTGTTAAGGTGGAGATTATCAGGGATAAGAAAGGAGGTAAAAGCAGCAGAACTTCAAGATAAGTTTTCTCCTTGAAGTAATCAGGAAGCTCAAAAGAGGAAAAAGGGGGTAAATTGGGTAAGTCAGAGTCCCAACTCTTCAAAGTCTCAATTGAGACTCAATTCAAAGTCTCAACTGGGTATCACCTGAAACACTGTCTCATGGTCCATTTGTTTCCAGAAGTTATTGAACACTGAGGTCAGGCCTCCAATGCACCCCTCACTGGATTGCTCCAAAGCAAATCAAGAAGAGCACATTTGATTACTATGGGTGACAAAGTTGACCTAATTAGAACTGACAGCCTCCCATCCACCCCTTTCCTACCAATATTGGATACTGACAACATCACCATATAACTCCAGAAGCCACTAGAATAGCCAAGTATTTCACTCTTTCCTATCTTTCAAAGTTCATTTGTCCCCTGTAGAACATCTTTAATTCCATTCTTTCTGTCTACTTTTATCATCAGCCACCATCTTATCCCACCATCCCTGACTCTTCAGGATACACCTGGAAACATCACTCTGAGGATCCTTTCCTGGCTCCTAACCCCCATGCTGGGCAGAGGGAACAGCCCTCTTTGTCATACTACTTGGACCAATGATACAAGCTCCAGTGGTGACAGGTACCGTGCTGGATGTAGTGTCGTGTTTGTGTCTCTTCTCCACTCAGTCACACATTTCTAGAAGCTATGAACAAAGCATTTTCCTTTGTACCCCTCAGCTCAGAAGAGATACCCAGTTCAGTTTTCATATATGTAGGTAAGAAATGTTGGATGGAACGACTCAGGGAACTGAGTGGAAGAGGGGGTGGAAAGATTGTGAGAGCCGTGGTGGGGGAGACTATCCAGAGGCATGGCACCCCTCAGTAACAACATACTAGGGCCAGGAGAACCTGGCTGAATACTAGGCTATCCATGGTCCCCTGTCACAAGGACTGATCCAGTCGACCCACATAGGAGGTTAGCCAGCTGATTGGGGATGGAGGGGGGGGCATTGGGGAATTGGGGTTAATAACTCATTGTTTGCCCACTAAATAATGTAACTCATTATGGACAATAAAAAATAAAAATAAATAAAATTTAAAAAAAGAAAGAAATGTTGGATAGATGGATGGGTCAGTGGATGGATGGACAGATGGACAGATGGATGAGCAAAGGAAAAAGGAAGGATAAAGGTGAGAGTTTACAGATGACATTGCTTCCCACTTTCTAATTTCCTAAAAAGAAAGAAAGAAAGCACGGTAATTCTGGTAGAATTTGTTTAATTCCTTCTTGTCTGATTTCTGTACATCCCCTTCACAAAACATTTGTAGTGTTTTCCTCATCTTACAAATACCTAAGGGCGGGCTGTAGCCTTCATAGACTATCCTGGGTCCTTGCCAGAACACAAACAAGTCTAAGAATAAAGAAAAATAAATAAATAACAACAGCGACATCTCATACTTTCAGGTCTGGGAAATGAATTCCAAGTGGGAGCTGAACTCAAAAAACAAATGTTTGGCTTTCAGTGACAAGTAGCTTCTTGGCTGGGAGCCTCAACCCCTCCCGAGACCGCTTAGAAAATGTCATCCCGGACACTCTCTGAGAGCTGCCGTCTCCTCTACACCTTTCTCAGGCAAGGGAGAAATGACTGCCAAGAAAGAAAGAAAAAAAAACAATCCAACTTCTTCCTACTACCTCAAATTAGTGCATGTGGTCGACTGCCTTCTGTCTTGGTAACTGTCCAAGCAGTTCCCCAGGAACTAGGTGTGCTTAGGGAGGGTGTAGACAAATCAGATTAACACCTACCAGTGCATGCATTTCACATTCACACACGCTCATGTGTGTAACACACACACACACACGTACACTCAGGTAATAAATCAGACGTTTAATGTTTGATTCCTCAAAAATCTATGTTTGATAACACATAACCACTCACATTTGCTGACCCTGGGGACGAAATGAGCTTCCAAAGATAAGATGCAGTTAAGGAGGAGAAACAGAGCCTGGGTTCAAATATGCTGGAGAGATCACTGTGAGAAATGCAAAAAGTTGCTGAAGACATTTTCCCTGTACCTCACTCAGACTAAACTCTGGAAGCATGCTAACCGCACCTCAATTCTCTATTCCAGAACAACCACATCTGGCTTTCACCCTATGCCTTGCACTTATGTCCTCAGCAGCAAGGTATCCATGACAACATGCACAGTTCCCCTTTGAGGTCATGTTAAGGTTTTATTACAGTCTAAGGGAAGCATAATCTTTAAACCGTATCACCAGACAAATGTAGGCTTGGGCAAGTTACCCAGTGTAGACAGAGGTGAGGGTGCTGACACAACGTGCACGGGTCTGGGAATCACAACTACCTAAGCTACCTGCCCTATACCAAGCTCTTCACAAGTCTAAGTCTGAACTTCTTACCTGCAAGCCTGGGAAATGGCTTGTTTTGCAGAGACCACTGACACGAAACATAATCTGCAGCCATGAGTAGGCTGACCACACCTCCTACTGGGAGGGAACAGCGAACCAACAAAGGAGCTCTTGTGTAATGGAGGAGCCTGGGCCTGGGGGAGACAATCAACAGCTTTCAAATTCGGCCAATTTTCCACTTAGTGAGGGGGACCCCCTTGTCTGGAACTAGGGATTCAGGGCAATAGGCACCAGATCCCGTACTCTTGGGATCCCAAAACAAGATGCACTATGGGAGCGAGTGACAGGGAGGCTACTAAAAATAGAATCTAGGTAATCCAGAATTGTGTATATTTGTAAACCTACACTGATCTCACTCTCCAATGGAGATTGTGTTTGTATTTTTCAGGATGCAGCGAGAGAGCTGGGGCCCATCTAACCCTACCAACTGACCGTAGGCCGATAGCTGAGATTCTGGCAAGAGGGGAGCCACCACAGTCATATTGTGGAGGATCCCCGCAGAGAATGACAGGATGAACAAGGGGCCCACAGCCACATCCATTAAATCAACACAGGATTAGCCAGTGAGACAGAAACCAATGATTTTTGACACAAAGACCCCTAAGCTCACAACCTTAAAGCAGCCTTAATACTCATCCACCACGACTCAGGGAACTATGCGGAAGAGGGGCCGGAAAGATTGTAAGAGCCGTGGTGGAGGAGATTATCCAGAGGCATGGCCAGGAGAACCTGGCTGAATACTAGGCCCCTGTCACAATACTAGGCTGAATACATGGTCCCCTGTCACAAGGACTGATCCAGACGACCCATGGAGGAGGTTATCCAGTGGAGGGGGGAGGGGAGGGCAGTGGGGAATTGGGGATAACAACTCATTGTTTGCCCACTAAATGTTGTAACTCATTATGGACAATAAATTTAAAAAAAAAAGAAATGGCTTGTTTTGGAGGGTGAAGATTAAATCCAATGAAATGGCATATGTAAGGCACAGGTCCAATTACCAACTAAGTGCTCACTAAATATTCATTGAATCTTAAAAGAATGAATTTTCTTCTTCTTTTTCTTCCCCCCAGCTAAAGAAACTCAGGCAGATCTGGGAATAACTCTCAATCCCCAGGAAACAGGCTCGGTTTTCAGAGGCAGACAGTAGGATCAATGAGGTATGTAAGACAATAAAGGTGGTGTGGTGCTTTTAAAGAATTTAACAGCAATGAAGGTTGGTCTAATTTTATTGCCGTGCATTGGCAATTCTAAACAATGTCAGTGATAAAAATGCAACTCTCAGGGGTGGAAAAATTGCTCAGTGGTTAAGGCCCTTGCCTGCAAAGCCTAACAATGACGGTTCAATTCTCCAGTACCCACGTAACCCCAGTAGCACAAAGTGACGCATGTGTCTAGAGGATGGGCATTCTCTCCCCTCTCCTCTCTCTCTCTCCTTTCTGTCTCTCTGTCTCTGTCTCTCTCTCTGCTTAAAAAATATGCAAATAAATAATTCTTAAAATGCAACTCTCCAAACCCACCACCCACCACTGTTGTGACAATACCTGCCTTACCAAAAGATAATGCAGCCGGGCATGTGGTGAGTGCCTTTAATTCCAGCACTTGGGAGGTCCAGGTAGGAGGATCACTGTGAGTTCAAGGCCAGCCTGAGACTACATAGTAAGTTCCAGGTCAGCCTGGGCTAGAGTGAGACTCTACCTCAAAAATAAATAAATAAATAAATAAAAGATAATTCAGAGTTTTGGCCAAATCTCTGCCTGGCCTCAGACTCCACCAAGAAGGGTCGGAAGCCACGCTGTACACTCTTCCAGCAGTGAGAAGTATTCTAAGTCTTTATCTGCTTCACCACATCCAGAGATATACAGTCCCAACTGCAATGAGAGGAGCATAGTGGGAGACAAAAGGTATAGTTCCTGCAAACCACTGGTGATAAACAAGTCCCGATCGGAGTAATGGGTCTAATTGATCAGACAAAAAAATTTCCCCCTCCTCATTCCCCTTATTTGATGCTCAACAGGACTTATTACTTTAAAAAATTAAGTATGACTTCTGTGCAGCCTTAGATCTCTAGTTTCTATACACACACACACACACACACACACACACACACACACACACACACCAATAGAGTTGGAGGAAATAATTAAACCCCTATAAATGAGAGAACTGATGCACAGAATAGCAAAAGGACCCGCTCAAGGTCACACACACACACACACACACACACACACACACACACACACACACTGAGTGGCAAACAGGAAATGAGTGGCTAACTGTGGTATTCTGATACATGCACAGGACAACAAATGCTGAGTTCTGTGTACTTGATGATCCCAGGTGTCACATTCTGTTGGCCATTGCTCATTGTTTTTATGGCTTTATTGTTCTTGTTGAAACAAGGTTAGATCCACATCTATTATACATAGATTTCTTAGGGTAACCCTTCCACTACCTCATTCAGTGCTAAGCACTGTGTAAGTTCCTTCGCATGTCTGAGGCCTCAATAATGAATCCTAATTGCTGCTCAGTGACCCCTCCCTGATGTGAACACCTCCTGTGTGAGAAGCCCACCCCACCCCCATTTCCTGTGTTATACAGCTCTGTTTTATCATGAATCAATTTAAGAAATCTACCGCCTGGTCTTCTGTGCCCATTGGCTAGTTCTCGATTGAATCTCCTGAGCCTTTTACAAAGAGATTTTGATGTTAAGTCAGAATGTGTGTTTCCCTAGATAGAAGTTATCCAATTAATCTGACTGGATGGTTTTAAAAAATTATCTTTCATCAGTCATTCACCTCAAGAAAGACAAGGTCAGTCTTTATCTTAATAACAAAGACAACACCTTAATCATGGCAAATCTGCTGCACATGTCGAACAATAAGCTTGTGGAAGGTAAATGCCCTCTATTAGATAAATTAAGATGAGAGTCTCAATAGGGGCCGTTAACTTGACAGGAGCAGAGAGGAAAGCTTGTCCCTGTCAATCTTTCCTCAGAAAAGTCAACATTAGTTAGACTTGACCCACATTTGTGTCTGAAGAGCAAGAACAACAAATAAAGGAAGGCCTGCAACGTCATCCTGCCTCTCCACAGCACAGGGCACATCCACGTGACCTCACAGCTATGGACAGCTCTTCTCATCCCCTTCACAGAAAGTTCATCAACATACTTGGAAATCTTGTGACATTAAACATGTTGAATGTTACACCTGAGGAGTTAAGGCCGGGCTGTCAATCTGTGGGACAGGCCAGCCGCTGAGCACTGGGCTAGGCTCTGCAGCTGTGACCTGAGCAGCACAGGCACACTCTGCTTCCACAGCCCTTAATTTGAGAAGAGAAATTAGATTAGACGAAGATTTCATGTAAGTGGAAGGTAGAGGAGCATAAGCCTAGCAGGTGGGATATGAAGGGTGACCAGCATACAGCCAGAGAATGTGACCCTGGAAGGGCTGGAGATGGGGCTGAGAACTATCCAGCCAGCAAAGCAGGTGCTCCCACAAAGTCACAGGAGAGTGAGGAGGCTCTGGACAAGGAGGTGAGAGACAGGATGGTGAGGGCAAACATATACCTATACAGCCAGCTGCTGGGGCCTCAGGCTTCCTGGAGTTGCATGGTCTGAGCACTGAAATGTGATAAGATTTGACTGTGGCAAATCTTGGCAATGCAACCATTGAGCCCGGAAGCCAGGCTCCTCTCACTGATCTTCTGATTGACCTTGTGACCAAGGAAAATGAGCTCACAAGCCCCAAGACCTCTTTATCCATCTCTGCTGGTACAATATCCAGGGTGGCTGGAGGTGAAGGGACTTCACATCTCACTGTTCTGACACCAAGTAAAAAACCATTTCTCTCCTGACTTCCTCCTTCAGCTTAAGCCTATGGGCCTAAACATAAGCCACTTAGGGCAGGAAGAAGGAAGCACTGGGGAAAAGAGAAGATAATATGCAACCCCTTGCCACTGTTGCTGCTGGCATTGTGAATTGATTTTTCAAACACCTCAAATAAATGCCTCTTATTTAAGTCAGCTTCAACTGGTTATTATTATTATTATTATTATTATTATTATTATCAGAGGTCTCTGGGGAAACAGAACTTATAGGGCAGATATCCATAGAGATGCTCCCCAACTTACAATGATTCAATTTAGGATCTTTCCCCTTTAGAACATCATGTAAAAGTGACATGGACTTGGTAGAAACTGTACCTGAAATCCTGAATTTTAGTCTTTCCTGGGCTGGATAAATGCAGTAATTAACAATGGACAAGCTGCAGGTCTCTGTCATTCATGCTATCTTGAGGATAAATAACGATGATTGTACCATGTTCCACGTCACTAAGATACCATGTTCCTTAGATCAGAGCTTCTTAAATGTTTCTATTTTTTCTCTCAAGACATGTTTACATGGCAGTAGATGCATAGGTATATAAAGTAGATAAATACCCCAAACATTTACTGATAATAAATCATAAAGGAAATTCACTTTAAAATAATTCTTCAGCATACATATAATTTTACCATTTATTACAGAGGAAAGAAATTTTGCATATTAACAAGGTGGATATGCTTGCTTAGTTTTCCACAAAGAATTAAAACCTGGCTGAATATATGATGCTGCAAGACATAGAACATCTTCAATATTTTTCAGGGTTGATCAGTATTTCGAATTTACAACTGTCAATGTAAAGAACACTGTTTCACATAAATACATCATACAAAACAGCAGAACTATGTTTAGGACCACTTCAGAAATTCTGTCTTAACTCCAAACCAAAATTCATTTGACAATTCTTCATGAAATTCAAGTCAGCAACTCAAACAATTTTTTTAAATCAAACAAATTCGGGATAATAACGCATTGTTTGCCCACTAAATAATGTAACTCATTATGGACAATAAATATATATTTAAAAAAGAACAATCTAAAGATACACTAATTTGATACGTGCTGTGGAACGATGGTAAGAAGATAGTAAAAGTGTTCGTTTTCATTAACCACTATGTTTCTCTAAGAGCAGAAAGCTCTGGATACACAGTAAAAACACTGCAATTCATAACACAACAGCCTTGGATCTGAAGCGCTCTGTAGTGACGCATGTGCAGCAGAACAAAGGCTGTGGTGAAGCTGTGAGACGCAGCATTGGAACATGAGGGAAGGAGAGATTCAAATGAGAAATTGGCTCTTATGATTAGAGAGGCTCAGAAACTTGCCACCGGCAAGTAAAGAACCCAGACATCTGGCAGGTGAGTGATGTCCGAATACCTCAGATTCATCATGCATTTGCTTTTGAATTAATTTCTGGTAATCGTACATTCAGAAACCTTCTATTTTTGGTGAATTTTTCACAACCTACTTCAGTTATGGGACCTCAATACCCACAGCTTCAGAAGCCATACCTCAGATCATGTGGTGGTTAATGATGACTGACAACATGGTTGGATAAAGAAATGACTAGGCATTAGGGAAGCACACGTTTGGGTGTGTCTATGAAGCAATTTCTAGAGAGGATTGACTGACGGGGAAAGACCTGCCTGAATGTGGGAGGCACCATCCAAGGGACTAGGGTCTCAGACTAAATAAAAAGGGAAAAGACAGAAATCTCACTGAGTGCCAGTGTATCCTCCATTCTCTGCTTCCTGATCAAGCAGCCTTCCACAGCGGACTGGAGCTGGTTTTGCTACCATACCTTTCTTGCCACGATGGACATGAGCCATACACTGAAATAATTCCTTCTTCCCTTAATTGCTTCTTTTCAAGTGTTGGGTTGCAGCAAATAAGAAAAAGACTACCACAGATAAGGGCATGGCTTAGCAGTTAAAGGCACTTGCTTTCAAGCCTGCTGACCCAAGTTCAATCTTCCTCAGCACCCAAAAGCAGCACCTGCATCTGTGAACCCAGTGAGCCTACAGCAACGGAAGGCACAGGCAGGAAAATCCATAAGTTCACAAGCACCAGCAGCAGCAGCAAACAAGACCCTGTCTCAAAAGAGAAACACCCCAAGATTGTCCTTGACCTCCGCACGCATGTCATGGCCTGTGTGTATCCACACAAACGTATTGTACACATACACAGAAATGATTAATAAAAATAGGTGGCTAAGTAGTTAAGGTGCTTGCTTGCAAAGCCTGCTGTCTTGGGTTTAATTCCCCGGCACCCACATGAAGCTGGGTGCAAAAAGCCACACATGCATCGGATATGTGTTTGTAGCAGGAGATGCTGGTGTACCCATACACACACAGAGAATTTAAATGGATCATTTTAAAAAATAGAAAAAAGAAACAACACAGATTATGTGTATTAAATGCACTTTTAATGTTTTTTCATTTTATGATGGCTTTATCAGAATATACCCTCAGCATTTGAATATGAGGGAAGAAGAGATTTGTATGAGAAATTTGTTCATGATTATAGAGGCTCAGAAATTGGCCACCTGTTAAGCTAAAGGACCCAGAAATCCAAGGGTGTTACCTAGACCAAGTTTGAGGGCCTTTGAACCAGGTGTTGATCCTAGTTCAAGGGCAGGACAAGACTCATATCCCGGCTCAAGCAAGCAGGCAGGAAGGGGCCAAATCCTTCCTTTGTTCTATGTAATAACCAAGCCTTCAATGGATTGACTGATGCCTGTCCATATTGGGAAGGACAATCTTCTTCACTGAATCTCATCTCCAAACCCCTTGGGAGAAATAATGTTTGATGTGGGTATCTCATGGCCCAGTCAAGTCGACACATTAAAAGTAACTGTCACAGATTGAGGATTCTTTCTTTGAAGTGACATGTTTTGAATTGGATTGCACATGGTGTTTTATTTCCACTTTTTTTTGTTTTGTTTTTTGAGGTAGGGTCTCGCTCTAGTCCAGGCTGACCTGGAATTCACTATGTAGTCTCAGGGTGGCCTTGAACTCATGGCAACCCTCCTACCTCTGCCTTCTGAGTGCTGGGATTAAAGAAGTGCGCCACCACGCCTGGCTTTATTTCCACTTTTGTTCCTATGTAAAGCAGGAAGGAGACCAAATTTCTGCCCTCAGTTCAGCTCTTCAAGGACTCTTCTAGTCTTTCTATTCACAACCCTTGTCTCTCTTCTATGGCCACGGTAAGCATTCCTCCCAGCTGAGTCCTGCCTTTTCTAGTTTGTTTTCCAGATTCCTAAAAATCCTCTGCCTTTCCTCGGCCGACAAAATTTATGAACATTATTTAGTTATGAATTGTCTACTCCAGCACCCTTCTCAAGCCAACATAAAGTCCTCACACAGCTCCATTACTGTGAGCAGTGAGTCACTTTTATAACATTGCTACAGGTGTAGAAATGTTGCCAGAAAGCTCAAAAACATCAAGAAATAAAAGGCTTCATTCACAACACTCTGGGCCAAACTCCCACTCAATCAGGCAAATGAAGTTACTCTTGCCCCATGGGAACTCCAAACTTACAGTTGATATGTTTGAGTCTTCGTGTTCTTGAAAACATGTTTTATCAATGTGTGGTCCAGAAACACCAGTGCCCCTAATAAACCTGGATTGACTCATTTGACAAGTGCAGAAGACTATAAATGTCCAGCTCCCAGTTCCTATGTATCAAAACAATTCATTTTCATTCCACATATTTGCAGTCTGAAATCAATTTTTATGCTTGTTCATTTTGTCTCTCCCAAGAAATTATATGTTCCATGAAACAAAAACCTCTTCAGTTTTGTCCAGTATTATACCTGATGTGCTAAACCCAGTGTCTGATCCACAGCAGTCTGGATCCATATCTGTTCAATGCTTGGTTGGGTAAGGAGTGAAAAGGGAGACACTCTATGCACACAGGCCACTCAAAGGTTTGAGAGCTAGAACTGCTCATTTACATGTTTTCTCAAAAACATCATCTTCTCCCACTCAAACCAGGCATCCTCATATTTGCATTGCATCCAAATATGTTCTTTTTCCAAACTCTGTGAGAGAAATTTGGTCACATGCACTGGAGGCCGAGGTCCAAGAAATTATTGAGTAGGCTGAGGAATTTTACAGGTTACAGACATTTTAATACTTTTTCCTGCTGAAGTCTAGCACAACCGATCGAATTCAAATACCTTTAGTGGTACTGACTTTATACAGAAAATACAAAGAGCTTAGTAAGATATATGCATCTCCAGACAGAATAGCACTGTTCACTGGCTTATTGAACTGGGTGCCATAAAGGATCCCAGAAGCCAGCAAACAAGACAGTTTTTCTGAAACAAAATCAATTGGAGTGGCTATTCTTCTCGATAACATCGAAGGCCCTCCCATCTCTAACCCAGTGCAAGTTTCCCTCCAGCAACAACTATACACTCCCTTCCCCTAAACCTTCAACACTTGTAAACTAAATAAGTAGATATATTTATAATGTAGCTTGGAGTCTTACATAAGGCTACCCAGTTAGCCTCCAACTTGGAAAACAAGAATATACTACTGTGTTATATGCATTTCTATGCATTCATATCTCTTTTTTATATTATATTATTTATTTGCAAGCAGAGACAGACAGAGAGAGAATGGGCATGCCAGGGCCTCTAGCTGCTGCAAACAAAATCCAGATGTATGTGCCACTTTGTGCATCTGGCTTTATGTGGGTACTGGGCAATCAAACTCAAGTCATAAGGCTTTGCAAGCAAACACATTAACTGTTGAACCATCTCTACAGTCTCTAATTTCAAAGTTGAAACCTATTTGCCTTCCTTGCACTACCCAAGTTTCTTCTGTAACTGAGGAAACCTCTTTGCAATACAATGTAGAAATGTTTACAGAAGGAAGATGCGAGTTAAAGAAATAAAAAGAAGGTGAGCTACTAAAGCAAGAGATGGGGTGAATTTTGAATTTGACATTTTATAGTTCCCTGAAAGTCACAGGCCTGGGTTCAATTTTGCTCTAGTTGCTCTAGAATATAGGAATGAGTCATTGTTACTACTCTGAAATAATCACCTATTACATGTAAATGGTTGTTAATTACTTTCTCTGCCTCCATTAAAGAGGTAAGTGATTGTCTCAAACTCTCCCTTGATGAGCAGTATGCACACAGAACATTCCTAATCCCTCTATGAAAAAACATTTAAATGGTTCTCTCTATAATCAACCCAGTTTTAACAGAGCAGCTTCCAAAAATAATGTCCTACACAGACTCAGAAGATCCTCAGTTATGGGGGGAAAATGTAGGTGAATCTCTTAGAATCTTTTCTTTTTCTTCCTTTTTTTTATAAGCAGAATCAGGTAGGATTTTTTAGTTTTATTTATTTATTTGAGAGACAGACAGAGAGAGAGAGAGAGAGAGAGAGAGAGAGAGAGAGAGAGAAAACAGATGCACCAGGGCCTCAAGCCACTGCAAATAAACTTCAGACACATGCCCCACCTTGCACATCTGGCTTCACATGGCTACAGGGGAATTAAACCCAGGCTTTTAGGCTTTTACAGACAAGCCCTTTCTCTGCTGAGCCATTTCTCCAGACCCTCTTTTTTCTTTCTTAATTAGTAAAATAATAATAAAACTGATATCATACCTACAAAGGTGAGTCAACAGTGTCAACCACCATTTTCTTTTATATGGGCTGACTATCTTTTATTTTTTCCCCTAATAAAGGGCTTTAAAGGAGATGTTTCTTGCCTGGAGAGATGGCTCAGCAGTTAAGGCGCTTGCCTGCAAAGCCTAATGACCTGAGTTTGATTCCCAGTACCCATGTAAAACCAATGCACAAAGAGGCTCACGTATCTGGAGTTCATTTGCAGCGGCTAGAGGCCCTGGCAAGTCCATTCTCTCTGTCTGTCTCTCTTCTGTCTCTCTCTCTGCTTGCAAATAAATAAATACTTTATTTTAAAAATTAAAGAGATACTTCTTTTTTTAAATCTTAACTATATATTTATTGTCCATAATGAGTTACATTATTCAGTGGGCAAACAATGAGTTGTTATCCCCAATTCTCCAATGCCCCCCCTCCCCATCCCCAATCAGCTGGATATTCTCCTCCATGGGCTGTCTGGATCAGTCCTTGTGGCAGGGGACCATGGATAGCCTAGTATGAGTCCTCCTGGCCCAAGTATGTTGTTACTGAAGGGTGCCATGCCTCTGGATAGTCTCCCCCACCACGGCTCTTACAATCTTTCTGCCCCCTCTTCCGCTCAGTTCCCTGAGTCGTGGTGGATGAGTATTAAGGCTGCTTTGAGGTTGTGAGATTAGGGGTCTTTGTGTCAAAGATCGTTGGTTTCTGTCTCACTGGCTTATCCTGTGTAGATTGAATGTCTGGCTGTGGGTCCCTCGTTCCTCCCGTCATTCTCTGCGGGGTTCCATATGGATCCTCCACGGTATGACTGTGGTGGCTCCTCTCTTGCCAGAATCTCAGGTATAGACCTATGGTCGGTTGGTAGGGTTCGATGGTCCCCAGCTCTCTCGCTGCATCCTGAAAAATACAAGCACAATCTCCTTCGGAGAGTGTGATCCGTATAGGTTAACAAATATACACATTTCTGGTTTACCTAGATTCTATTTTTAGTAACCTCCCCGTCAATCGCTCCCACAGTGCTTCTTGTCTTAGGAGCCCAAGAGTACGGGATCCGGTAACTATCGCCGTGAATCCCAAGTTCCAGAAACAGGTCCCCCTCACTAAGTGGAAAATTGGCCGAATTTGAAGGCTGTTGATTGACTCCTAGGCTATCCATGGTCCCCTGCCCAAGGACTGATCCAGACAGCCCATGGAGGAGGATATCCAGCTGATTGGGGATGGGGAAGAGGAGCATTGGGGAACTAGGGATAACAACTCATTGTTTGCCCACTAAATATTCTTTATGCATTCAACCAACTCAGGATAAGCCAAATGTGTTTGTGTTTTTCAGGATACAACGAGAGAGCTGTGGCCCATCTAACCTTACCAACGAACTGTAGGCCGATGGATGAGATCCTGACAAGAGAGGAGCCACCACAGTCATATCAGGGAGGATCCATAGGGAACTCAGCAGACAATGAATGATGAACAAGGGAC
>PVHP010024283.1:0-26603 GCA_004024765.1 Zapus hudsonius
TGTGTGTGTGTGTGTGTGTGTTCGTGTGACCTTGTCCTTATTCATAAATACTAGCTGCCCTCTGACCAATGCCTGTTTTCTGGCAGTTCCATGTGTGGAAGGTCACAGTGGCTAAATACATACAAGATAGAAGAAGCCCCCCAGTGCGGCAAGGGCTCATGGGAAAGTCACAGTTGTTGGAGTAAGGTGAATCCAGACTGCACCCCCATCACATGCTGCTTTGTGATCTCAGACCACTTTAGACCTGAGCTCCTATACAATAGTGGAAGCCAACGTGAGCGTCTCAGGTCCCATGGCAGCTCCCTGGCTTCTTACAGGCCCTAAAATGTTGGGTGAGCTGTAAAAACATCTCTCATCTAAAGGATGGCTAGGTTCCCAATATTCTATGAGCCAACAGAAAACCCCATCTACTAAGGGGTATTTAAATAGTTTGAGCATTTTCCTCTCCCCACCAAATAAATACCTTACCATGCTTTTTTACTTGTGGAGAAAGGTGTACACGCCCAAAGCCTTTAATGGTTCCCGTTGCCCATGAGTTAATGAACAATTTGACCCTGTCCCCGGCCACTATTCAGATAGAGCAGCTTCCTCCTGTCCCCACGTGCCCTTGACTCTGGCTCAGGCCTTTTCTCCTGGGTCCCCTTCCTCCCTTCTCACCTGGATTCCCCTCCACACTGCTGCTAGCTACCTCCTGTGCATGTGTTCACAATAAGGTGCATATCGAGCTCCCATCCCCAGGTCCCCACGCTTCTCCTTAACTTCCAGGCCTTTAGCTGATGGACAGGAGCTGATCTCACTCCTATGTGTCATCCTCTCCGTAATGACAAGGGACACTGAAGCAAAGCTGGCTGTCATTTCCATGAGAGAGGTCGAGGCTGGAGCAGGTGCGGGAGCCTGAGAAAGGCATCTTTTGAGAACCAGGGCAGGTGGACCCCAGTTTTGCCAAGAGCGAGATCTACAAAAACAGAAGTAAGAATCTCACCGAAATCAAGCGGGACCCCAGAGAAAAGGATGCTGGTGTGTTGTTTACAGCTTCATTACTTCCCTGCAATCTTCTGGAAACTTGTCAGCATAATTATCCCAGCCTCTCACCAGGGCCTGGAGTTTGCGAGTCTCGGGGCTGGCATTATTTGGGCTCAAACTGGGGGAAAAGCAATTTGTTTTTCCTGTTGTTTTACTCAAAAACTACTGAACGGGTTCGCCATCACACTTGGGCTGTGCACCAAGGAGCCTTGCGTTTTATAGTCTGCACTTCCTAGGAAGGAGGAGGAGGCGCTGGGTTGGGAAGGGAACTTCCTGTTTCCTGTTAAGAGTCCTGGAAGGAATATAAAGTTCACATGGATGCCAAGACACGAGGTGTCTCTGGGAAGGATCATGGGCTGGATACTGGAGGTGATGCCAGAGAGAGATGCTCCTGCTTTGAGCACGGTCTTGCCTTAGTTCACTGGGTCTGCAGCAGACAGATTTCTTCCCTCCCTCCCTCCCTCCCTCTCTCCCTCCTTCCCTCCCTCCTTCCCTCCCTCCCTCCCTCTCTCCCTCCTTCCTTCCATCTTTCACTCCCCCCTTCCTTCCATCCTCCCACTCTCTCAGTGATGGAGATTGAACCTGGGCCTTGTGTGTGTTAGGCAAACACCCTGCCTACCACTGAGCCACACCCCCAGTCTCCCAGCAGAGGCTTACTAAGCAACAGTTGCATGCTCACAACTGTGCTGGAAGGAACTGGCTTTGATAGAATTAAGCAGCTGCTATTGTCTCCAGTGCTGTCAGCCTTTCCTGGTGGGCTGTCTTCTCCATTTCTCCTCATTGCAAAGCCTGGGAGAGCTTCTGGTACGTGGACTCCTGAGCACAGGTCAGCCATTTGCACGAGAGTGGTGTCTGCTGCCGCATTCCTTCTCCAGTGTTTGTGGCTTCATGTGGCTCTCCCTCAGGAATAACAGGAGAATCCAGGTCACTCACTATTTGAGGCTTTTTGCCCTCCAATGATGAAACATTTCAAAAGTGCAGAAACATGCACAGTATGAGTTCTGTGTCTACACAGAATTTCATGAGCTAACCATGGGTCATATTGGTTTCGGGTCTTTCCTTTTTGAAAAAAAGAAATCAGAACCTCACAGCTGCATAAAGTCTTCCTGGCAGTTCTTCCAACGTGTTACCTCATTGAACTCTTAAACAGCCCATTAGCTCTAATGGTGTGCTATTCTCCCCTTTTAGAACTAAGGAAGCTGGGCTGGGGAGATGGCTCAATGGATAAAGTGCTTGCAGCTCAGGCTTGAGCACCAGAGTTTGATCCCCAGGCCCCATGCAAAAAGCAGGCTTCTGTATTCCCTGCCTTTTGATGATAGGTGGAGACAGGAGAATTTCCTGGAAGCTCCTGGCAAGCCCAGCAAAGAGCATTAGCAGAGTGGGAATCCAGAGTGAGAAAGCCTGTCTAAATGAGGTGGAAAGGCAGAGGGCCAACCTGAAATGTTCCCTGACCTCCACACATATGCCTGTATTCACACACTCACACTCACATGCACGCACACACACACACACACACACACACACACACACACAAATACAGGTAAATATTAACAAAAATAATGGGACAAGAGAGGGAAAACATGCCCAATAAGTGGGTGAGTGTAAAGCCTCCCAGCCCTGAAATCCATTTCCTTTCTCCCTGTCTACTATTTGAATTACTTTCCCAGGAAGGAAGAAGATTATATTTTCTGGTCAGAGGGCTTTTGGAAGCACCTAGCAGACAAAGGATTCTTTGCTACATTGGAGAGGAAGTGAGAAGGAAGCTTCCTTGTGCTCCCAGTCACCTTGTCCTCTACGCAGGCCCCCTCAGCAGGCTGTGAGGACATTAGTTAAAGTCCGTTAGTCAAAATAGGAAGTTGGCTGGTGTATTGGTCAGGGTTCTCTGCAGGGGCAGAACTGACAGCATGAATATATATACATATATATATATACATATATATATAAAACATAAGGGGAATTATTAGAGAAGCTTACATAATAGGGGCTGGATAGTCCAATGTGGCTGTCGGCAGCCTGGAGAATAGAGAACCTGGTAGTCCATGAGGCTGGATGCCTCAGCAGTCCCAATCTGGCCCTGATGGTTTGGAGAACTGCTGATCTTCGGCGCACATAGAAGGCCGATGGTCTGATGGCAGCTCGGGCTGGTGGCAGGAAAGGCAGGAAAGACGCCATGCACTCAGCAGTAAGAAGACAGGCAGGCAGACAAAGGCAGCATGGCTTTTTTTCTTGGGACCCAAATTTTTATATCTGGCTTCAGCTGCCTACCTTCAGGTAGAGCCTTCCTGCCTCAGTGAATTCTTTCTGGAAACACCCTCATGAGGGGTGGTGGGGTGGATATCACTTAGTAGATTCCAGATATAATCAACATAATATGACAGATTAACCACCACAGTTGGTAAATTAGAATCCAGGCATATAGACATATTAGATCTTATCTCTAACCCTTGGGAAATTGCAAGGACAGAGTTTGAATCATTTAATAGCAGTGAACGTTGGAGTTAGTTCCTTAGTAACTGTGTGTTTCAGGCGAGTGAGCGGCCACCATGCTGATGTGAAGGGGCTGAGTTTGAAGCCTTGTCAACAGGTAATTGTACTAAGGGCAGTTGCCTTGTGTGGTCAGGAACTGTAAATCTGACTTGTGGTGGAGAAGGCCACGTGTTTTGTTAAATCCATGGAGGTAGTTACTTCTGGAGTTAGAAGAGTCCAAGTAGAGGTCTGGAGGCAGGTGGCCCAGGGCTAATCAGAGCCTGTTACTTCCTCCATGGTTGCAGGCTGTCTCCTTTCGGGGACACAACCTTTAGGATTTTGTCTTCCCTCTTTCCTCAACTGATATTGTGATAAGATTTCAAGCCAAAAGGCAGGAGATGGTCACAGGATGGGTTGACAAAAAGGCAGTTTTCTTCGATTTGGACAAAATGTCTTTTCCAGAAGTCTCTCAAAACACTTCCCTTTATATTTCATTGGCCAGAGGGGACCACATGGTCACTCCTGGCTGCTGGAAAGAATGCTGTTGCAGTTAGTTTTTCATTACTGGGAAAAGTTACCTGCTCAGAAGCAGCTTGTGGAAGGACAGGGTTGACTTCAGGCTTACAGATTCCAGGGGAAGCTCCATCACAGTGGGAGGAGCTGGCTCACTTCATGCATCCATAGCAGAGAGGCAGAACCAACAGCCAGAGCTCAAGCTGGCTCTCTAAACACCTGCTTGGGCTGGATTTGAGATCCATCCCCATTACACACCTCCTCCAGCAGAGCTCTTCCTGCTGGAGACTAAAGCAGAAGCTGCATCTTAGTCAACAGTACTGAAGGCTATGGGGGTATTTACTTACCTTCAAGCCACCACAATAGGAAAATGAATTTCTATCTCCTTGTCCCCCATCGTAGTGTCTATAGATACTGGATTTAGAGACAAGTAAGGGAAGAGGAGCTAGGAGTTATCTTAGGTGAAAGGATATTGGGACAATCTCTCTTCCAGAGCTCTGTAGAGACTATGATGGTTGAGGCTAATGACTCCAAACCTTTCTTCTGTATCCCGTGGGGAGCTTATTAAAAATGCAGCTTCCAATTGAAATCAGTACATCAAGGAGGTACTTGCCTTCTCACATTCATTGCAGTGTTTGAACAGCCATACAACAAATCAACCAAAATATCTGTCAGTGAAAACTGAGAGACAGTGTAGGCAATGTTTGCCCCAAGGAATATTAGTTCCTTAAGAAAGAGGCAAACTTGTCATTTGTAGAAATAAGAATGAAACAAGCCATACTAAGAGCAATAAATACTGTGTCATCTTACTCATTACTCATTGTGGTATTGTGAGTGCATGCTCCCCATAGACTCGGGTGTTTTATTAAGCTTGTAGCCTGGGTCTCCAGCTGCCTGGCTGGAGGAGGTATCACTAGGGGCGGGGGTTGGATCCTCAGGTCCAGCCCAATGAAGTGTGAACTCTGATGATGGTTCTGCTTACTATGGGTTTCTGTTTGCTGCCTTTGGCATTTGTTGGCTACTGGTGGTTTCTCTCTCTGCTTGGATTTATGAATGGGAGCCAGGTTCTCCCACCACTAAAGGAACTTACCCCAGAGGATCTTTTTAAAGAGATGTAGATTTCTTGGTGAGCTTACTACAGTGAAATCCCATGAGGTAGGACCTGGGGATGTGCAGTTTACTAAGTAAATGCTTCCTGCTCTGTGACTCAGATGAAGCCAGTTCCACACTGTGTAGGGCTGGGAGCTGCTCACTCATGGGCAGAGGAGTGTCGTGGGGGATATCAGTAGGTTGGGGTGAGCAGGCCATGTCTCAGCCCTGGCTGTGGTGTGTTGGCCTCATAGCTGGAAGGACAGGCGACTCCTACTCCAAGGTCATTGGACACTACAGAGCTGCATGATCTGTTAGGCCAGAGCCCAGGCACCAAGCTGCCTCTTGTTTTTAATCTCATTTTCCTTTTCCCCATAGACTCTGCTTCCTCCTATTTCTAACTTCCTGTCTTGGATCATAACATCCATCCATCCATCCATCCATTCACCCATCCATCCATTGCTGAAGGTGGTCTTGTCTTGAATATCCTTTCCCACCTTCCTCTATTTAAATTATTCTGCTTCCTTGTCGACTGTTTTAAATGGCCATTGTCCCCTGTGGTAGTTTGAATGTACGGTCCCATAGACTCAAGTGTTTGAGTTTGTAACTTTAGTCCCTAGCTTGCACCTCCCAGCTACAGGGGGTGTGTCACCGGGGTGCATCTGGATTTCTGCCCAAAGGTGCGAAGAGCAGACTGGGCTCTGGCGGGATCTCTGCTGCTTTTTGGTGTTTGCTGGCTGCTGGTGGTTTTTCTCTCTGCTTGGATTTATGAATGAGAGCCAGCTTCCTCGTCAATTTCCCCAGACTGTAAGCTTGAAATAAATCCCTTCCTCTCAAAAAACTGTGTTTGGTTGGATGCTCACCCAGGCACCATTGAACTAACTACTGCATGCTCTTTCCCAATTCTTTTACACTTTTACTCAGTCATAGTACTATTGAACCCAACCATAACACTGTCTTTGTTTCTATCCACCTACTCTTAATTTAGCATATCTGCTGTGCAGGGAATGTTCTAGATGCTGTAAACCCAAAACAGACAAGAACACTGCACAGAACCACAGCAGTTTATATTTCAGCCACAATATGGAATCGTTTTAATGAAAGTGTTAAAAAATCATGAAAAGTAACAGAGTCTTCCAGATTTTGGTCCTGCATATAAGAAGCATAGAAATGCCAGGCATGGTGACACATGCCTTTAACCCCAGCACTCGGGAGGCAGAGGCAGAAGGATTGCCATGAGTTTGAGGCTACCCTGAGACTCCATAGTGAATTCCAGGTCAGCCTAGGCTAGAGCAAGACCCTACCTCAAAAAACCAAAAACAAACAAACAAACAAAAGCCTAGAAGTTACCACTTTGTATTGCAGATAAGTAAAAACCTGAACAAACTGGAAACTAATATATTGTAAGAAATATACAGTAGGTGACTGTACCGAGGTTACTTCTGACCCGGCTGCCCACCGAGCAAAGATGTCAGCAGGGCTGGAAACCCTGCTTCACTCCCCTCCTTACTCCTGCTGGTGGTGAATGGCTGTCTGAGATTTCCCCAGAAACAGAACCCAGAAACCCCATCTAGTGTTTCAGGACAGAGGAACCTGCTAGAGTTACCAAGAAAAAATTGACATCCTGTTAAGTCTGTGGGAGACAGCCTTATAATGAAAGCAAAGAAATGGGCTATAGTGTTGACCGAAACCAACCAAGAACTCATTGATTTCATCCAAGAGTTGCTTAAACTTGTGGCTTCAGGATAGTTTTTAAAAAAATATTTTTTACTCATTTATTTGCAGAGAGAGAGAGAGAGAGAGAGAGAGAGAGAGAGAGAGAGAGAGAGAGAGAGAAGAGAGACAGAGCTAATGGGTGTGCCAGGGCCTCCAGCCACTGCAGATGAATTCTAGATGTATGAGCCATTTTGTGCATCTGGCTTTATGTGGATACTGGGGAACTGAACCCAGGTTGTCAGGCTCTGCAGGCAAGTGCCTTAACTGCTGAGCCATGTCTTAAGTCCCAGAAGAGTTGTTTATTTGGGAGTTAGTTCTTTGTCCCTTCTCCACACCAGGAATTTAGAACTCTATATGTGTTTTGGTCGTGATGATAAACTGGTCCGACATTACTGCAAGGGGGTAAATCACGGGGGAAAACAACTTGCTACACCTTCATATGTTTACAAAAGAAACAGCTTTAAAAAGCTCTGATGTGGCAAGAGGCTTAATGTTTATCAGCTACTCAGCATGTCTCTGCTATGGCTCATGTTTATGCATAAGAAAACATCCATAGAATGAATGGACTTATGAAAATGTGATTCATGTTACTATCATAAAGACTGACGTTAGAGAATGCCCATCGCTCCTCTCATTTCAGATCCACCTCAAGGCTAAAAGAGAGACTGAAACTATATCGGGTCTCCAGGTGACTGAAATTGCTTGCCTGTAGAATTGGTACTCTGCTGGTCTTTTTCCATGACAAAATTCATTTACTATAAATTTGGTTTAAAAAATCATAAAAATTCCTTATTAGGTATAAAGTGAAAATCAACAGTGGGGTTTACTCCCCTCATCCCCAACCCCATTCCAGTCTCCAGAGGCAACTGGGAACCATGTGTTTTGCCTGGAATTGCTCTAAACTTCTGCATTTTTTCTCTGATGATTTTAAGAGTGAGTGGTCTTCTCCCGGTTGAGTCACAAGCCTCTGGGCATCAGGGCTCCGTTTCTTTCCTGTCTCCATCTCACCCTTCACAAGCCCGGGTAAACAGGAGATAAGCCACTGTAAAGCACCACATCAAATTCGGGGACAGAAAAGCATTGGGGGGTTCTTGGGCAGATTTCTATTACTATTGCCCTTCCCTTTGCCCTGTTAGTGGTAAGCCCTTAGAGAGGAGGGTCACCCTGCCTGTCATCAGCTTCTTTCTTTCAGGCCCGAGACTCTTTGGAGTGGCTTTTCCCTAGGCCAGACATTCCCTGGCCGAAGTAGTAGCACACCCCAACATCAGCCATTTTCATGACTCCACTATATTATGTAAGGAGAACCAGAACAGAGGACAATCACTGGCGGGATGCTGCTTGGGAGACATGCAGGGTCAGCTGGTGGGGTGTTGAGTGACAGCCCAGGAGGAGGGAAGGCTGAGCTGTCAGAATGAGAGAGATAAAGTAGGGGCAGGGGAGAACGGGCCTATCGAGTGAGTGATGCTCAGTGTTCAGGGGTCAGCGCATTACAAAATGATTCTCGTTAATTATTTAGAACCACCTTCTATCGCGGGGCAGGTGTGGACATCCACCACTGGAGGAGGGGAGGGCAGGGATAGCTGGCATCAGTCTTGGGATGATGAGTCTGGGGGTGGCCCTGGCATGGGGCGCCCTGGAAGAAGTGGGGCTACATAAGCAGGACTTCTCATCCTCAAGCATCATGGCATTCATTGTCAAGGTGGTAATGACTCTTGGGCCCTGTCTGTGTAGAAAGTAAAGAGAAAAACCACCCCTAGCAATACGGTTTGAAACAAAGTAATTAATGTGCAGAAGGGTATAGTGATCTGTCTGGGTGGGGTAGGAAGAAGTATGGCGAGAGCTAGAGGAGAGAGAAGCTTCTATTCTATTCTCTGCTTGCTTCCATGTCATCTCCCTTCCCACACAGTCACGCTGATCGTATGCCCGGCCTGAGTAGTATGGTTCTGCTTTCCCTGCCCAGCCCAAGGAAGAGCCTTTCTGACATGGAGCCAGGCACACTGGAAGTAAATTGCTGTCATGCAAAGACTACAGAAGAAGATAGTGAGGAGGAAACTGAACAGAAAGGCCCAAGCAGAAAACAGATGATCAAAGAGCAGGGAAATGTAGCCAAGTGATCAGATGTCTGGGTTTGGGGTCAAACATACAAAGCCAGGTCTGCTTAAGGAGAGAAGAACAGGGACAGAGACTTGAGCAAATTCACTGATAATTATGCCAGACCTTGGCTTTCTCATCTGTAAAGTGGGCCCCAAAGTAGCACTACTATGAGGACTAAAATCAGTGATGCATGCATGGTGGACTATTTCTATGTTCCCTGCTGGGATATTGCAGTTGCTGGGACAAAGCACCCTACCAGAAGCAGCTTGTGGGGGAACAGGGTCATTTCAGGCTAACAGTTTCAAGGGCTCATCATGGTAGAGAAAGCATGGCGAGAATAGACAGCAGGGCATCACACCTTGTCACATCATCTGGATGGAAGTGGTCTGAGTAAACTGGCTCTGAACACTCAGTAGTCTGGACTAATAAAACTGAAGGTCCACCCAGAGTGACGCACCTGCTGGGAACCCAGTATTCAAAACACATGAGCCTATGGAGACATTTCATTCAAGCCACCACATTCTGCCCCTGGCCTCCATAGACTCGTGAGCATCTCACAATGTCAAAATGCGTTCAGTCACACTTCTAAAGTCCCATCCTCTTTACCAGTCCCCATATTCTTCAAAGGTCCAAAGTCTCACCTGAGACTCAAGGCAGTCTCTTAACTGTGAGCCCTATCAAATCAAAACACAAGCTACATACTTCTAACACTTAATGGTACAGTTAACATACCCACTGAAAAAGGAAGGCATAGCAAGGAAACATTGGACTAATGCAAGATGGAAAATCAAATCCTGTAGTTCCGTGTATAACATCTGGGACTTGTAATGAAATCAGGGCTCCAAAAGCATTGGGCAATTTTCCCCTACAGCTGTGTTGATTGCTTTCCTGGCTAGAGCGAGCAGCTTTCCTCAGCAGCCTTACCATAGTCTTGGCATCTCCAAAATCCTGGGGTGTTGCGGTCAGCTGTCTAGTTGCTGCGCAGAAAGAACCCAAGCGAAAGTGGCTTGTGGAGGAATGGGTTTATTAGGCTTATGGACTCGAGGGGAGACTCCATCCTGGCAGGGAAAACGATGGCATGAGCAGAGGGGTGGACATCACCTCCGCCACAGCAATGCAAACAGCGGCAGGAAGGTGTGCCAAACACTGGCAAGGGGAAGCTGGCTTATAACCCCATAAGCCTGCCCCCAACAACACAGCTTCATCGAGGTTGTAAAACCCAAACTGCCATCAGCTGAAGATTGATCTATCAGAACACATTCATTTGTTTGTGGGGGACACCTGGATCAAACCATGACAGGTCTTCTATGTAACCCAGGATTCAGTTTCAAAGTTCCATGACATGGTCTCTCAGGGTCTCCACACAGAGACTTCGGCTCTCTCACATAACCTAGTGGTGCCCTCCAGAACTCTCCAGAATGCTTTCAAAACAGTACCAGATGGGCTATGCCATCAGACTTGTAAACCCAGAGGCAGAGACAAACTTTGCAGAGCAGGAAACTCCTTTAACATTCTTCCTTCAGGCCTCTTCCTTTCAAAAGAATCAGTACTCCTTCTACTGTCTCAATGCAGAACAGCTTCCCCAATTCTCAACTGTGGTAATCTCTTAAAAAATTACAGCTGAAGGCTGTAAGCTCTGTGTTAGGGACCTTAACATGCTCACCTTCATACCTACCTGCTCTATATTTTCCCCCTACCGAACACACTTGTCTATCACTTTTTAAATTCAGCTTTGCTCAAGCTCTCAGAACATGAGCAGAAGGAAGCCAGCGTATCACACAGATTGATAAAGTCATTCCTTTCTCCTTGGAAATCCCATACCAGTCCCTGCACTTACACTTCTTTCTCCAAATAGGTCTTTCAGACTCTCACCAGAATGGCCTATCAAACAAACTCTGCTTACAACACTGCCAGGTTTCTCTAACTAGTCCAAAGGTTCAAATCCCTCTATTCTCCTCTTTCAAACCAGTTCCAAAGACTAAAAGCCACATGGTCGGGCTTATAGCAACAACCACCTCACTTCTTGGTTCCAGTTTTCTGTTGCAGTCACTATCTCATTGATGGGACAATACCACCAATCAAAAGAAGTTTAGGATTAATTTCAGGTTTACAGTTTTGAGCAGAAGTTTCATCACAGTGAAGAAAGCATAGCAAGAACCGGTAGCAGGGCATCATATCCTGTCATATCATCTGGGTGGAAGTGGTCAGAGAGAGATAGTTCTTAGCAAATGGACTAGACTAATAAACCTCAAGGTGTGCCTCCCCACCCCCAGTGACACACCTTCTCCAGCAAGGCTCCACCTCCCAAATTGCTACCAACTGGGACCCAGTGTATTCAAAACACATGAGCCTATGTGAGACATTTTGTTCAAACCACCACATTGGGTGAAGTCCATATGAAGCCCTTCAACAGAAAGAAGTGACCAGGGCTTTGCTCATCTATTAGTGTTACTTTGGGAAACTCCTGTCCCCTGGTAAAGGGATGCTAGGTGCAGAGGGCTGGAAAAAGCAGTGACAGGGGTGAAAACCTCCCTGGTTCTCCTTGAACAAACCACTTGACCTCCCATATGTAGCAACTCCCAGTCTCACCTGGGGCTGGATGTCAGGAAGAGCAAATGAACAAGGTTATTATCTAGCTCAGGCACCTGACCAAGCAGACAGACCTTTCCTGACTCAGGGACTGGGCTAAGCAGACAGACCTTTGGCTCTGGGAGTCTGGGGACCTTTGGCTTCTGGAGCTGTCCAGCTGGGTGGGCCTGGATACCCTGCATTTCTTGTCAAATGAGAGGTGGGAAGGTTAGCATTGTCCAACTGTAACATTCACATAACCAATCAGGGTGGCAGCTTGTGAATAAATGTCCTTAGGCATCAGGGTCTGTGTCCAAATGTTTTTTTGTGGTTCCATTTGATTTGGTTCCCTGCTCCCTGGGTCCTGAGTGAACATCTGGGAAGAGAAATGAAAGCCAGGTATGGTGTTGCACGCCTCTAATTCCAGCACTTGGGAGGCAGAGGTAGGAGGATTGCCATGGGTTTGAGGCCACCCTGAGACTAGAGAGTGAATTCAAGATCAGACCAGGCTAGAGTGAGACCCTACTTTGATAAACAAACAAACAAACAAACAAACAGAAATGAGGATGCCTTGTTGTCACCTTGTATATGTGCTTAATCTTAGCCACATGGAGTGTCAATATTTAATCTTGCCTGGCTATGATTTTGGTCAGGTTTCCACTTTGAATGCTTTATTCTGATCCTGCTCCCATGTTCTGTGTTGGAACAAAACCTTTTTGTAGTCATCTATGAGGATGAGCTTGGGGTTCACCACCAGGTTGCTGAGTCTTCTAGTGTCCAAGGAACATAATACAGCCTCTTCTAAGCTGAGGGTCTGTACATACGTAGGTGTGAAAATCCTGCCCCATGGCCTCTCCTCTCCTCCCCTGTTACTGTCCTGGTGGGTTCCCTTTGCTGGCTTCTTGCCCCTGTAGGGCTTTGGCTCTTCAGAGCACACCTGCTTGTGTCTGCAGCATCTGTTTCAGCACCAGGCACCTATAGGGTGCAGAGTGCATGTTTGTTAGAGAATGACTCAAGGAAGGGTCCTTTCAACTCCGTGAACTCACAGGCTTAGCAAGGAATTAGGTAGTACTAAGACTCTCTGCTATTGATGAATGTTCAGCAAGTGACAGAAATTTAACTCAGATAGCTCTTAAGGGGCAGATGCATTTAGCATTCTCATAAAAGCAGAGTGGTTCACGAACTTGCCCAGGGTTTCACAGCAAGCAGGTGGTCAAGCTGAGGTTTGTGTTTAGGGCAGCCTAGCTCGAGTCTTTGTGTGCTTGCCCCATGCTGTCTGCATGCAAGGGTGGGGATCACCTTCAAGAGGCACCTGAAATCCTGACGGTGTTCTGAGCAAAAGCTCCATGATGTCGTCCAGGTAGGTAGCCGTTGCTCTCTGGCACAGAGACCCTGTGGCTCCTAGTTTCTCCTCTGCTTCTCATTGTTGTCTCCCATCCTCCCCTGGTGGACTTGCAGCATCTCTTCATTAATATCCCCAAACTTCCTGGAGGTTTGGTGTGACTTGTGCCAAAACTCTAGTCTTGTATTCTTGCCAAGACCCATTACACATGCTCACTAAGCTGCACCTCATCTGGGGTAGGCTCCAAGGGTGCTCCTTGGGATGTCCAAGGCATGGTCCTGGCCCTTGACAGTTCCCTGGTTTTCTTAGAGAGAGGATGAATTAGCCATACGTGAGCAGAAAATCAAGGGCCAGGTGACACAGTTCCTGCTAAGTGGAGAAGGAACCGAGAGAAGAGAGATGAAGGAGAAGTTCCGGTCCCTGAGACTCTACTCACTTGCTCGGCATCCTTGGATCAATACTTTCCTCTCTGGCCTTCAGTTACTGATTAGTAAAATAAGGAAATTAATCAAAACCCTAATGTTGTCTTGGCTCTAAAACTTGAAAATTATAGGACGTCCAGTGATGAAGGGAGGCTTGAGCCCCTAACGAGGAAGACTTTGATGTAAAATAGAAGAGCCAGAAGATACTTTCTATAAAAAAAACCAAAAAAAAATTTATTTATTTGTTTGTTTGAGAGACAGAGAGAAAAAGGCAGACAGAGAAAGTGAGTATGGGTGCACCAGGGCTTCCTGCCACTACAAATGAACTCCAGACACATGTGCCATTTAGTACATCTGGATTTACGTGGGTACTGGGCAACTGAACCTGTGCCATCAGGTTTTGCAAGCATGTGCCTTTAACTGCTGGGCAGTCTCTCCATCCCAGGAAGGTACCTTCTTGAAGTCCCCTTCAGAGCTCCAGCCCATGTCCTCATCAAGAGGACACGCCACTCTCGGCTCCATGTTTGGTTCCCAGATTGTCCATAGCCCTCTCCCCCTCCTTCCCTCCTCTCTCTCCTTTCTTCCTTCCTCCCTCCAGTTCCTTCCCCTTTCATTTCTAGAAGTTTCCAGTACCTGTATGTAACTGGTTCTTTGCTTCCCTCAAGGCCCTGGCCCCTTCCCCTTGCTGCGTCTCTGGCATCCCCCTACCGTGGAACCCTCCCTCTCCTGCCACGAGGATGCTCTCATTCTCAGAACCTTGGCTCCAGCTCACTCATCTTCCCTGAGTGCCAGTGTGGCTAAGCCTGGCCCTCCCTTCAGGTCCATTAGGGGACAGGTGCTGTTGTGAATGGAGAGGAAGTGCCACCCCTCCCTGGGCACAGGGAGGATAATGATCTTGAGCGATCCCCTCCCAGGGCATGATGAGAATCGGTGAGTTAGTGCCATAAAGTATTATAATTACTCCGTGGAGTCCTCTGATGGAGCGACGAGGAACTGGGCATCTGGCTCTAATTTACTTCGAGCTGGAGAATTCAGGCAGAAGCAGCAGTCTTGATTTCTCTTTCTTTCTGAACCAACCACACACCCAGCACAATACCGAGTGTCTCTGCAGAGACCGATAAGGCCCAGTGAGGTATGAATGTATAGTCTTCATCTCAGGGAGCTGCATGTGGAGAGGTCATCATAGACATCCTCCCTCCCTCTAACCCCCAGCTCTGAGCCTGTAAATGGGTTACATCTAGCTTATCGTAGGTTTGAGAGAGGAAACTTCATCTTAGTTCAACCATGGGCTGGTTCTGTCCCTCTCTTCTTTTTGCCCTCCTGGATTTGTTGGAGTGCTTTCGGTTGGAATAACCCCATGCTGAGTTTGATGAAGGAAATGACTGTCAGTAAAGCTCTTGCTGTATAAGTATAAAGCCCCGAGTCTGGATCCCCAGCACCCATGTAAATGGTGGGAGTGGTGATGTGCGCCTGCAATCTCGGTGCTTGGGAGGTGGAGACAGGAGGATCCTTGCTGGCCAGGCAGATGAACCAGGATCAGTTCAGCAAGAGCTCCTGTCTCAATAAAGAAGATGGAGAGTAATTGAGGAAGGGACCCAATGTGTACACACGTGCACGGGAAACTATGCACACATGTACCCACACATACATGAACCCACATACACATACACATGCAAAAAGTTCTGTACCTAGGACCCAGTGGAGCAGGAGAGAAGGTGAAATTGCTGTCAGATGTGCTGGTACACACCAGAAAAACCAACACTTGGGAGAAGGAGGCAGAGGCAAAAGGATTGTTGCAAGTTCAAGGTCAGCCTGGGCTCCATAGCAAGTTTTAGACAACCAAGGCTTCATAGAGAGACCCTGTCTCAAAAACAAGTGATTTTGGCTGGGGAGGTGGCTCAGTGGGTAAAGGACTTGCCACGGAGGCTTGTCAGTTCCCCAGCACCCATGTAAAAGCTGAGTTGGCAGCATGCACTAAAAATCCTAGTCCTGGGGAGGTAGAGATAGAAGAGCCCTGGGCTTGCTGGCTAGCTAGTCTCGCTGAATCAGTGTTCCACGCTAAAAGCTTTACCAAAAAAAAATAAGGTGGAGAGCAACTGAGGAAACACCTGACATTAACCTTTGACCTCCACACACGTCATCCACACACGCATACTCATACGAACCTGCACACACACATGCATGCACACTACACATGTCAAAAAATCAGGTAAGCAAACAGCAGACAGAAAGGAGAAATTGCCTGCCTAAACTGAGCGCAGGTGGCTACACTGTGATGCCTGGCCTCAACTCCCCAGCCCTCAGCGATCCATCTTTCTACCCCTGGCATCTGACCTTGGCTCCTGAGCCCTCCCGTGGACATCTGTGTCTACGATCTTCCTCCTTCCATGGAGACACGACCCACTGTGTATCCAGCATGGCCACACTACCACACAGTGTGGCGTCCTGTGTTCTGCAGACATGGGGCCACCTCATTCAGCCGCTCACTCTTCCCATCGCCCCGATGCTCTGATGACCAGACTTTCATTGCAGGGAGATCCACTGTTTCCTGTGGTGGACCCAGTAGGGAAGACCATGCCCTTCGCTTCACTGCACAAGGCCAACAGCAAACCCCTTGCTTGGCCTTTGTTCCTGACTCAGCAGGTTATTCCCATCACCGTGGATGCTGCTGCTTCTGGGGTGTCTCTCCCCTCCTGGGACCTCCAGATCCTGGGTTGGTGTCTCCTTTGTACCTATAACTCACAATAAAAGAAACAAAGCAGGACTACAGCATTGACCTGGCTCAGTGACCAGGCCTCACTGGAATCTGGCTCCTTCAAAAACTGAAGTCGAAGGGGCAGGAGCGATGGTTAAGGCACTTGCCTACAAAGTCTAACAACCTGAGTTCAATTCTCCAGAACCCCTATAAAGCCAGATGCACAAAGTGGCACATGCAGCCGGAGTTCGTTTGCAGCAGCTAGAGGCTCATTCTCCCCCTATCTCTCTCTGCTTGCAAATAAATAAATAAATAAATAAATAAATAAATAAATAATTCTGAGTATTATACTATTGTTGTAGTTCTTCTTATCCCTAGTTCTCCTCTGGCCCTGTCTGCTCCTTTGAACATATGTAAACCTACTTCTGTCTTTGAAGTATAATCACCTTGAAGGCATTGAGAGTATTTATAGCAACATTTCAGAAAACGCGTGTTGTCAGTAGCTTTGTTGTTATCATATCCATGAATCTAATTTCTGGTCTTTGGCACTGAGCCTGTTTGCGTTCTGCTAGGTGACTAAAGTCAGAGGTTATGTCTGGCCCAGACTCAGGAACAGTGGGTTCTGGTGCTGGGGATGGGAATGGCCAATTGTTAATGGAAGTGAGCCTGGTGCATCCTCAGCCTCTCATTCCGCTGAACTATTAAGCACACTTGTAAACTTAAGCACCTTCTCTCGCTGGCAGGCAGTAATGATTGTAAAACAACTGGTTTCAGTTCAAATGTGTAAATGTTCCTCATTGATCACACACAGAAAAATGTGACCCTGTTGAGTTCCTAAAGCATCCTCCCCACTTGATGGAATTTGACCCAATTTGCCTGATCGTCTCTGCCCACCACTCCACCCCACTCTCCCCATCTCCTTCTACATCCTTCTCTACCTGCCTGTGGGAAACACTTTCACTGGCTTCTTACTGGCCAAGCCCTTAGCCAGACGTTACAGGTACACAGATTCATCGACAGTGGCTATTGGTTGGTCATCTGAGATATCAGCCTGGGGTCAAGAAAGGCTTGAATGGAAAGGGCTGATCTCTCCACGGCCGAGTTTACAACCGGACAATCTCCCAGCCAGAATGGAAGTCCACTTGTCACCCAACAGACCATTGGCTGCCCTTCCTCCACAGCTCCCTGTTGGTCTTCCTCTGGAGGGTCAAGGCTTGTGCCCACTCCCCTGGTCACCTCTACCCCAGCCTCGGGGGAGGCAGTGGTCTGTTCTGGGGCCCCAAGCTACATCCTGCTTCCTGTCTCTTTTTCTTTTGTTAAAGCCAAATGAAACAATGTAATTAGCTTGTTACAATTAAAGTGACTCGACTGGATAAATTGTAATCACCCAGAATCAAGTCAGGCATCCCTGCAGGTCCCGGACATCGCAGCTGAGCTGCCTCATTTGCATAATTAAAATATACAAATGATAATGGATTTTGTACTCAATTTCCAGCGGCTGTGAATTTTGAGAAACTCTGAAATTAGAATAACAGAGATGAAGCCCGCCTAGAGGTAATGGGGATGACAAGTTTTGACAGTAGGGGTGTTTATAATACTAGTTTCTCACTACAAAATAAATAAGTACAAAAAAGATTAGAGAATGATATTAGTTAATAGTTCCACAGGCAGTGGGGAGTGGAGATAGATAGACTATGATTACCTCTGTGAATTTACACAGCCTTTTTTTTCCCTTCTTTTTCTGACAGGCTCTCGCCTAACCTTAGGGGATACCTTCCCCCTGATTATGAGAAATTGAGAATGAATTAAATGCATAAAAAGGTTTGTCACAGATCTACTCACCAAAGGAAAAGGAGAAATGAAATTAGTCTTCCAGCTAGGGGCGGATTGAAGGCCAGGGTTCAGGAGGGCTGTGATGGTCAGAGAAGGGAGGGGTGGCATAGCAGGGAAGGATGAGGAAGAAGGCAGAGAGATCCAGGCAGAACTAAATATTGGGGACCCGAGGTGCAAACTTATGGAGCGAGATTTGAGCTGTTGGAAAGATTTTTCTGCAAAGGTGGAGTGGAAATTCTGGTGGCTACGCCTTCTGTCAGCACAGCGTGTCCTTCCAAACACTGAACAGCAGTACACAAACAAGGCTGTCTCTTTCCTTCCTGTGCATTCCATGGGGCAGGGTCAGATCTGCCCTGCTCATCTGGCAAGGCACGTATGGATCCTTAGTACTGGGTGAGTAAATGAAGTAAATGAAGAGACTGAGGACAAGCTAAGAATATTGGGAATAAATGAGGAAAGACCTTGGAGGTTCAAACCCTTAATTCTCCCATTTCTCTAGAGTCAGGGGAGCCCTAGTGTGCTGGTTTGAATTTGGTGTCCCCATAAACCCATGTGTTCTGAATGCTAGGTCCCCAGCTGGTGGTACTTTGAGAATTGAAGACTTTCTGGAGGAGGTGTGTTGTTGGGGGTGGTTTTAGGGGTGTTATAGCAGCTCCCCCTGGCCAGTGTTCAGCTCAGTCACCTGCTGCTGTTGTCCACCTGATGTTGGCCAGAAGGTGATGCCTAACCTCTGCTCATGCCATGTTTCCCCTGCCATCATGAAGCTTCCCCTTGAGTCTGTAGACCAAAATAAACCCTTTCCTCCCATAAGCTGCTTTTGGTTGTGTGCTTTGTGCCAGCAATGGAAAGGTAACTACAACAGCATAGGGTTTTAGGGTCCTCATGTAGAATGGTTACAAGTTGTCAGTCTGTCTTTCTGGCCAGTCTGCACTCATCTGTGGTCAGAACGTTGCAGAGGCAACTGGGTAAACCCCTTTGCCAGGAATAGACAGGGCAAAACAGCAGGGCAGCTAGCCAGCGAGCCCCAGGGCTACTCTGTCTTCACCCCCCCAGCACAGGAATTACAGATGCTCATCGGCATGTTCAGCATTTTATATGGTGCTAGGGATCTGAACACAGGTTCTCATGTTCGAGTGGCAAGTGCTTTACCTGCTGAATGATCTTTCCAGCCCCATTTAGGGTTTTGTTTTCTTTCTAGAAAGCAGTACTGTCAACACAACAGTACAAAATATAAGTTCCTTGGGGATCTGATTTGTGACTATGATTATCTTGTCCCTGGCCTATAGCATAGTGCCTGGCACACAGTAGGTGCTTAATAAGTATTTGGGGGATAAATTAATGGATGAGAAAGGTGCTATGTTTTTTTTTAATTTTTATTATTTTTTTTTTAGTAATAAGGCTGCTGGTACAGGAGCCCATTTTTATTTCACAATTAAGTGATTTTCCTTTCTAATACTCATCTTAATACTCTCATTTTCTTTTCTTTTTTTATTGTCCATAATGAGTTACAATATTTAGTGGGCAAACAATGAGTTGTTCTCCCCAATTCCCCGCTGCCCTCCCCTCCCCACTCCGCTGGTGCTATGTTTTTAAAAGGTGATGTATTAAAAAGCATTACAAAAAAGAAAACTGGAGTATAGCTCAATGGTTAAGGTGCTTGCCTGCAAAGTCTAACAACCCAGGTTCTGTTCCTCAGTACCCATATAAAGCCAGATGAGCAAAGTGGTGCATGCATCTGGAGTTCATTTGCAGTAGCTGAAGACCCTGGTGTGCTCCTTCTCTCTGTCTGCCTCTCTTTTCTCTCTCTACCTGTAAATAAATAAAAATATTTTTTTCAAAAAAGAAAAATGTTCTTAGGTTCAAATGTATCAGTTTATTACTAAATCTATCAATTGATATTATATTTTAGGTTGACTCAGGCCTTGTCTTCTAGATCTTTCCCGCCTAACAGCCACCCATTCATTCTTTTCTACCAGGCTCTGTTCCTAATCCCAAGGGTCTAATTGACCAAATTGCTGGTTCCCTGAGTTAAGCTCCATGTACTGTACTTCTTGGCAATATAGTCGCTCCCTTGGGCCAGGCCACCACTGTAATATATATGAAATATTATCTCAGTGGGCCCCTGGATAAGATCTGCCTCCTCTCCTGTTATTTCCATGCTGCACTACAGTGACTATTATGAAAATAAACCTGATTCCTCCCTCTCTTAGGGAAAGCCCCTTCTTGCTTTCGAAGCTCATGGCTCTTTAGCTTTGCTACCTGTCCAGCCCAGATCTCACCACTTCTGCCCCATAGTCCACGTGAGGTACTGCTTGGGCTGGAAGGCCCAGGCTCTCTCTCCCCTTTTGATCTAATCCTTTACTAATGTGGGTCTTTCTTATGGTGCCATTGAGGACTCTAGCCAGACTTCATAGCCTTCTCCGGGTGGCTTCCCTGTGTCCCCTTGCCTCTGAGATGTTGCCTCTTGCCCTGGCCTCCACTGGATTCTGCATTTCCTCCCACTTCTCTGGGATCACGTGTTGATATCAGCTCGTTCTCTTCCACAGAACTGGAGATGGGCCGAGGGCAGGGGCTGAGCCTCTCTAGTTCTGACTCCCAACACTTGATGTGTGGTGCTGTTCAACACGAATCGTACTTGCTGAATGAACACATCAGAGCTGGTTGCTGGACTTGTGAAATGGCTGAGAAAGAAAGGGAGCCAAGAGAGGAGGAAGACCTCAAAGAACACCCACCCAAGACAGAAATGTATCCATGGACCAGGGAGGGCCATAGCACCTGTCAGTGCTGGGATTTCTACCTAAGGAGTATCAACTATCCTTCTCCCTCCCAGGTGGGCTAAGGATATAATTCTCTTTTCCTTTATATGTAAGATCCAATCAGCTGTCCCCTTCCCATATGAGAGTCGAACCCAGGGTCTTGTGCACAGCAGGAAGACCACCACTGAGTCACATCCATGGCCTTTCACTTTCCACTAGGAAGGCTTCAAACGTTCCTTTCTTGGGGCATATGAATGTACCCAGAGTGCTCATGGACTCCCCTGATGGTGGGTCTTGGGAGGGGATATTTTGTGTTAGGATAGCCCCTGTTTCTGGGTCTTACTTTCCAGAGGCAAATATTTTCCCTGGGTCTGGAATTTCCAAGCAGCCAATTTGAGGCATCAACTATTAGAGAATTAATTTTTAATGGGTTTTATAGCATGGTGGATAAATCAGTTAGGGAGAGACAAGGGGCTGGCAATGCCTAATGAATATCGATTGGGCCATTTAAAAGGGAAACCTTGCCAAGAGGGGACAATGACCCAGCAGAGTCAAGAGCAGCTATGGACAGTGACAGAGAGACACCAGGGTCGACCCATTCTCTAGTGATGAGAAATCTCTCCACCTAGTTGCCACTGATACCAGAAACTTTGTCATTTTGGGAACTGAGACAGAGGGATCTTGGACATTTTTTTTTCTGGGGCTGGCTGTGTCTGGGAATTTATTGACAACATCTCAGATATATAGACACCGTGAAGTTATAGGTAGCAGGAAATGCCTTAATGATGTCACATTTTACAATGTCCATGTGCACTTACAGATTTGATATCAATTTTTCTTCATTAAAACAATTTTCTGAAGAATACACAAGTGACATGCACAAACCTTTCTGCTATAAGGGGCACCCCATTTAGTTGAGGCCACAGAAGTAGCCCAAGGGACAAAAACTCTGGGTTCAAGTTTTGGTCCTAAGCCAAATAGGACTATAGTAGTGAGCAAATCTTTCATTATCCGATCAAAGAGACAACTGACTACTAAGTTTTGCTATAAATAGTAATACAGTTGAATAACCTCCGAGGGTTCTCCTCTCCTAACTCTAGTAAGCCATAGCTATTAAGAAGATTCAATATGTTTAATATGGCATTGTGCTAGGACTTCTCCTTTCGCTATGTGTTACATTTCTAAATAAGGATGTCTTCACTTCTTAGAAAGTCTCATATCTTTTTGATGATGATCTTTGAATGCAAAATCATGTCAGAAAGATCCCCTGGAGGATTACTGGTCAAGTCTAGTCTGTGAAACATTCATTTTATTGAAAAAAATTGTCTTCTATAGACAAGGTGTGTTGAGAGGTGCAGGGAGACGAGAGGCCCAGGCATTCAGGAATGGCCAAGTAAGAGTGGCCATAAGTCCAACTGCAGAGTTGTAGGGATTTTATTCTAAAGCTGCCTCTTTCACCTCGTCCCTTTATCACAAAGGATTTGCCTTCCACAGTTCAGGATTCTCCTGGTACTGCCCCATGAATGGCATTCCTAATGAACCAAGGATTGTTTATACAGCTCTATTCCCAGCAGTCCCAGGAAAAGCTCTCCATGCTAGACTTGATCATCAGACCTTTGGGCTTGCACTTAAAGATGGTATATCATGGTGTTTCAGTTACCTTTGTATTGCTGGGACAGAAACATCTGGCCAAAGCAGCTGATAGGAGGGAAGATTTTCTTTTGGCTTATAGTCTCAAGGGGAAACTTCATGAAGGCAGGGGAAACCATAGCATGAGCAGAGGCTGGATATCACCTCTGCCACAGCAGGTGGAAAACAGAAGCAAGCAAGTGAGCTGTGCTCTGAGAAGGTGGAGCTGGCTATAACACCTCTAAGACCACTCCCAGCAACACACCTCCTCCAGCAAGGCTCTACCTCCCTAATTTCTGTCATCTAGGGATCAAACATTCAAAGCACATGAGTTTAAGAGGGATGTCTGATTCAAACCACCACAATGCTTTCCTGATATGTGACTCAATTCCTTATTATCTATCTATCTATCTATCTATCTATCTATCGATCTATCTATCTATCGATCTATCTATCTATCTATCTATCTATCTATCTATCTATCTATCATCTATCTATATATCTATCATCTGTCTATATACCTATCTCCTACTTGTTCTTTATTTACGTAGAATCCTTACTAACTTGTCAAGAGATGAGTTAACTGGAAAACTGACAGACCAGATTTTGTGTTTCAAATAGCATGGCTGGTGAGACATTTCTGTGAACAAATTCATTTCTCTCAAATTTGCAGACCCATAGACTGTTAGCTGGAGGTGAATGCAGGTTTTCTTTATCATCTTATGAGAAAAGAACCAGGTCCAGGGGCTCAAGGGTTGCCAAAATTTTAAATCTAGTTGCTGACTAAATAGGTACTATATATAAGCCTTATATTCTCCCCTGACTATAGACTCCCTATTTCCCTGTATCCCACTGTGGACAGCACAGCTCAGGAAAAGCTTAATGATCTGAGGTATGCATTTTGAACTTAAGCCCATATAGCAGACTGAGTTAAAACCCCGCTCCCGGGTCTGGCCTATGTCCTGAGAATCTGCATTTCTAGGAAGATCCCAGGTGACGCTGAGGCTGGGGCTCCATGGATCACACTTTGAGAAGCACCGTCGTATGTGTTTTGAGGACTTATCCATCTCTAATATAATTTGAAAACTCATTCCCAGGAAGCCTACTTTATTAGACACTAAGTGGCTACGTGAGAAATCCCAGACTTAAAAGATACTAGTTTAAAAGTATTTAAAGTGAATAATTACCTTCAGGGTGGTCTAGGTAGAAAGATTAAATAAATTAAGTTGAGTCAATAGGACTTTAAGCATCATTTGTTAAAGCGGTACTATTAGTTTTTCTTTTCCTAGTGGAAATTCCCTTCTTGTCACAGAATCCTAATTAATTATTGTATAAAGACCTGAAAACTTAAATGCACAAGGGAGTAATAATCTTATGTTTCATTAACCAGCAGCTTGGAAAGCCAGAACCAAGTGTGTAAAAAGAACAGGAGCAGGGTACACAGTAAGTCCCTTCCAAGTGGCCTGACGTCCACCCTCGCTCTTCCATTGGTCACTGAGTGTGTTAACATGAACACCCATTTACACTCTTAAATATAACGTCTCTGTCCAGCATAATCTTATTGGAGTTAGTCAATCAATATGAATTTCAGGAGTATTTGTCATTGATTTTGCAATATGCTTTGTAATTACTGAATCGATATAAAATTCTTAACTCATTAGGAAATTAGCTTTTTTAAAAATCATTTATATTAATGTGCTTAACCAAAGGCACAGGAATTCCTTTCTTTAAAAAAATCACTTGTTTAATCACCTGCATTAAAAAGAAACAAATGCTGTAGACTAGAAATTTATTCTATTTGCTTTTTAAGGAGCCCTGGCCCTGGATCTTGCCTTGATAGATAGTTCCATGACACAAAGCCAAATGAGAATGCCCTTTGAAGTCTTGAGAGAGAAATGGGAGATAGGAAGGAAGCCATTAGCCTTGTAACGACTGCCTATGACTTGCCAATTTGATTCTGGCAATTTTGAATGTCGCAGCTCACAAGTTGTTTATTTGTGATGCCTTCTCAATGGGACAGAGCTTAGAGTACTTGGTCAGCTAAGAAAAAATGGACAGGTGAGCACTGAACACACACTTGGTGGAATCAAAGAAAAACTGGTTTGTTTGTTGTTGTTTTTTTTTGACTCACAACACTTCTGACTTCGAATGTGTGGGTTTTCCATACCAAGAATCGCCAACTGGGGTATTCAACAATTCAGTTTGATTCTGACAGGAACTACTGGGAGTTAATGCTGACCCCACAGGCTATTTAAAGTCTCAGTACTGTAAGAGGCCAGCTTGTCAGCTTGTTCTGTCAAACCTTGTGAAGCCAGGGGTTCTCCATGTTAGATAGTCTGCTGGGATGGTTCACAGGGCTCGGGGAGATTCTTGACTTACATATTCCTGCTTACTACGAAGGACTTGAAAGGTACAGAGGAGCAGCCAGATGAAGGGGCACATGGGATCAAGTCTGGAAGGGTCCCAAGTGCAGGAGCTCCTGTCCCATGGAGTTGGGGTGCGCCACCCCAGAGCATGTGGGAACTCTCGCTGACCTGAAATTCAAGCTTTCTGAGTCCTGTGCTTTAGGGATTTTGATGGAGGAAGGCTTTCTGTTAAGCATCCTTGATGAACAACTCTGTCTCTAGCCACTGTCCCCTTCCCCAAAAGAGGGAGCCGGGCTGAACATCTCAGGTTCCAATTCTGGATTGGTTTTCCTGGCGATTAGTTTCATTCCAAGACTCTCCAAGGGTCACCTCAGTGGACCCCACGTTACTCCTATCACCACGAGAGTTCAAGGGTTTAGGGGCTCATGTGGTATGTTCCCACTACCTTGATAACTCAGAATATTATAAGGGCTTTAGAATTCTTTGTCAGAAAACCAGAGAGAAAGACTGTGTATTTCTTGCATCATCGTGGTTTAAACACTTGGGTGGGTTTTGGGAACAGGTAACAGTAACACTTCACAGTAACCCATGAGTAAAGGTTGGGCAGGTGTTGTATGCTTTGTAAATGAAAGAATGATTCCCTGGGGATGATGCCAGATGCCTCAAGTCACCCCACCTGTCTGTGGCAGGAACACAGTTTGCCTATGCTGGGAACACGTGCTGTGTAACTGTCGCTCACAGAGCATGTCAATGTTGAAGACTTTGCTTTGGACGTTGGTGGTGATCTTAAGCACAGAGCAGCTCCTTTGTGCCCCCCTCAAGGCTATACAAACCCAGATCTCTAGCTTCTGCTGATGGCTGCTGCCTTGCTTTCAGGGCTTGAAGCTCAGTTCTGAGGTGATTCAAAGCTTCTGTCCACCAGGATTTCACGGCTTTGGCGCTCATGCCTAGAGAACATGATGATAGTAATGCGCCCTTCCATGTATACTGTACCCGAGGGTTCACTCAAGGCCTCTTATACACCGTGCTGTCTGTTGCCCACAATGTCCCTGGGAGATGGGCCGATGGCCACTGTCCAATTTTACAAGTAGAGGTAAGTGAAGTGTACAGAAGTTAAATGGATTCCTAGTAGTCAGTTAACAAAATTCTAGCCTCTACCTCACACTACACTGCCTTCCAGGAGAGAGGTACTAAATACAGTCAGGATACACAAGACTCCGTCCTTAGTTCCCGTGGGACGATCTCTTGTCCTCTCTGGGTCTCAGTCCCATTCAACAAGGGGGACATAAAAGTGAAGCTCCCACGCTTCTGTCTGTGAATGAAGTTGGATGAACGGACAGTGGTTCTTTCAGTCTGGCCTCTCATCCATTGGTTGTCCAGCAGGACAGTGGCCACTGGAGGTCTGGGACCTCTGGCTAGTTAGCACATTGAGGATGCAATGAAAGTATGGGAGAAGTGACAGGGACAGTGGACACTCCAGGGCTGCCTTACATAGAACTGCGATGTGGGCACTCTGTGTTTGGACCCAATTGCCCCATCCCTCAAGCCTCCCTCCCATTGTAGTGGGCTTGTCCACTGACTAGATGGCCCCAATCCATTCCTGGCACAACATCACGGCTTTGACATGCCACAGAAATATTCCAGTGATGGGTCCCACCCTTATATATGTCTCAGCTGTCTGAGTACAAAAAGCTTCCGCCCAGAGGTGTATGCAACTTGCCAGATATTAACCCCTCATCCTTTCTGCAGAGCTGCATGTCTTAGAAACACAGCGCTACAAAGACTGAAGCAATGGAGTGTGAATTGGGCAAGCGAGCGGGCTCTGATGGAGGGTGCATATCGTCTGACTGCTGGGCCCTGCTGTTCTTCTGCAAAGAGGGGCACATTGGCTGCTGTCCCAGGATTTCTTTTAATAAATCAGCCTTCTCTGCCACCAGCTGCTTGGCATATTGTTCATGGACCAGTAGCACAGTTGCCAAATTGTCAGTGTGCTGGGTTGGGGGTAGCATAGGGGTTGGTGTAATTAACCCCCTCAAAGCACCTCATCCTGGAGTTCACCCAGAGAAACGTGGCTTCAAGATGGCTCCCGTG
>PVHP010024284.1:0-26670 GCA_004024765.1 Zapus hudsonius
AGCCACCGAGCCATCGCTCCAGCCCCGTGATGTGAGTCTTCCTTAAATGGAGTTGTATGTGGGAGAATCTGCTCACCACAGCTCCCAGGAATTTAAAAGGCATGCATACTAATCTTTGAATTGAGATGATTTGTATTGCTAGATTGTTAGCGTCCATGATAAACACACGAGGTACACATGAGCATATAAATTAATAAGGGCCCATTGTTGAGAAAGTATACCTTTGTGTGCTTTGGGTACACGTACCCACAAACAGACTCACGAGAGTCCACATAATCTTACGTGGTCAAATAAATGTACTTCGACAAGTCAACTAATGGGTGCCACGCTGTGAAATGTGTCTCTTTTCTCTGTGCCCCAGAGGGTAGGTAGGGTGCCCCTGAGGAGAGGCAGCTTCTCAAGGCCTCTCAGAGGCACAGATCCTTCTGGGAGTCAGACTGGACTGTTGCCCCTGAGGCCTGTACATTCTTGGGGGGACCAGGACATGGCCCTGAGCCTCAGCCTCTTCATCTTGCTCCTCATTCAAAGGAACTTGTTTCCCTGCCCTTCTGAAGGACCTCAGAGTCTCCATTCCTTCTGTGCACCCACTGTGAACGTCAAATGGCTTTGGCTCTGGGGAGGAATTTCGTCATGGATCGCCATGAGCCACGAGAGGCTGACCTGCAACAGCCCGTGTCTCCTGGCTGTTGGACGTGGCTTCAGAGGCAGGGTCTGGGAAGGGGGTGCTTTCCAGGCAGGAAACACTTGAAGCTTTGTGAGCCTTGCTTCTGGCTTCCTTTCACCATGACACTTCATGGCCCTGGTTAAATTGTTCCCTCCTGGTCCTCCTCCCTGGCAAGCAAATGTGACTTTTGCCTGTGGCTCAGCTGCCTCTGAGGAAGCTGGGCCCTTTCTGTTTAAACTCCAGATTTGCCCAGGATCACAAGTTAAGTTTTCTTCCCCATAGCTGCTCGGATTCCATTGCTGTTCTCCATGGCAGAACTCACCTGCTTTGTGGTTTCTACCTCTCGGCTGCCTCCCTGGTCTCATCCCAAGAACCTCTGCTTTCCCCCAAGTCTTCATCTTCCTGTTTTGCCTTTGGAGGTTGTCCACAAGTCTCAGTTTCTCCCATGCCCCCTGTGGATTCCCCAGTTCCCATGTCAAGCCAGAGGCACAAGGGGGGGGGGTCGCATGTGTCTGGAGTTCATCTGTAGTGACAAGGGGCCCTGCACACCCATTCTCTCCCTCCCCTCCCCTCCTTCTCTGCCTCTTTCTCTCTGTCTCTCTCAAATAAATAATAGCCAAAAAGAGAAAGAAAAAGTGATCATTCTGCTGTCTCATGCCTGCAGTGATTTTTTTTCCTGTTCTAGTCAGACTGAGACACTCCAGCCCTCCACTGTGGGGCTAGTCTGTCAGTGGGGGGTGAGGACAAAGGAATTTAAGGGACTCCATCCTCAGCCTCTAAGAGCCGGGGAGGCTCACCATTGCATCAGCTTTTCAGGTCGTTTAGATGGATTCGACCTTCATGTGGGTTCTAGCTGTCATTTTAACACCATTGAGTATTTAGGATCTGAAACTCATGATCCTTGATGGAAATTAAGATGGACCCACCATCGACCCAAATAGGAAGGGAGCCTGTGTCCCAACAGGTCCAGATTGGTATTGAGCAATGGAGGCAAAAAGCCGAAGCAGCCTGACAGGCTCTCAGGGGAGTTCAGCTTGATCACCCAGAGTGAATAAAGCCGGTTCCTTCCTCATTCTTCACCGCTGCCAGTAGGTAGACACCTGCTGAGTTGGCTCCATGTGGTGAAAGGTGAACATTGCAGTTGGCGTCTGGTGCCAGGTGCCACGCGGTCAGATGTGGAGCCCAGGACCCTGGGAAGGGACCAGGCTTGGGTGCCTGCAGAAATGTTCCAGAGGCTGTATTTTTCCACCCCTCCAGCACATTCTGGTGGCAGGTGTCCTTCGCCAGTCACTTCATTTACAGATTGCTTTGGTAATACAGCGCCCAAGGGACCTGGCCTTGATCTAAGATCTTCATACTGTCACTTGTGGGGGAGGGAGGGTTACATTAATCTCACACCAGGGGGGGATTATATTCCCAGGAGATGTTAGTGGGTCCTGTTTTTTTCAAAACTCCTGTCAAATAATGTTGCCTGTGACTGTTCATAGGCCCAGCTTCCTTAACAGCCTGTCTGCTTTCCCTAGCCAGAGAGGACAGTAAGTTCTAGACCTCTCTGCTCTACACCCCAAAACCAGCCATCTCCTCTACCCCTCCCTCCCTCCTCTCTCTCTCTCTCTCTCTCTCTCTCTTAAATTTCTCTTAGGAATTTTCCCACTTAAGGTTAGTATCACTCTGACTTTTTCTTTTTTAAACCATCATCTATCTGTCTTTCTGAACATTGTACATCACGGATACTTTCTTTCAAAGAATGCAGTTCTTAAGGACCCTAGAACATGAGTCGTAACACCAAGAGCCATTTCCAGAAGCTCAGTACCAAAATGTGTGCCAACTGAGGTCATGTCTTTAATAATATGATCATCGCACAGAAAGCTGGTTTTCTTGTTTTGCAGCAAGGAAATATTCCCGTCAGCTGAGCTTTCTTGTCAAACTGGTGTTCGACAAGAGCTTTGAGCCCCATGGAAGGCGCTTTTACCTCGGAAGGGCCGTTCTTGTGTGCTGTCGGGCTGGAGAGCGAGTGTCAGCGTGTTCCAGAATGTGGCTGCCTGCGGGAGTTAGTACCCCGCAGGTTTCACCTGGGTAACTTCACCTTGTTTGACCTTGAGCCAGGGAATAGGAAGCAGCAGGAATATTCGAAGAGCTAATGGATGACCGCTCCTTTCCTGATGGACTTGTGGGAATGGCAGGCCCGTGGATGGTCAGGGCACCCCCCGCCCCAGCATTCAGGCTGTTTTCCCATAGAAGGAAACCAGCTGAAACCAGTTGAACTTTGTTCAGCCACAGGTGCCTTTAAGTTCTGGGCTGTGAGATGCTGGGCCTTAGCTTATCTGCCTCCATCTTGGCCTCCCAAACCAACTGCTTGGGTGATCATGTGTCCTCCAGAACTGGACGGGAGATGAAGGGATCTCAATGGAGAGTGTCTGGTTTGGCTCCTTCTGAGCCTCACACCCACCTGAAGGCCACTTCCTCCTTTAAAGCCACTTGTCTGTTAGCTTCCACCCTCTCCTTCCTGCTCTGGGGTTTCCCTGCCCCCCCCCATTCTTACCTAAACTCTGGTCTCCTGTTCTCCTGGCCAGGCTTCTGGAAACCTCTGTCATCCATCATACCCTCTGTTCCATTGGTTTCTCCCCGTTGGGGACTCCCCTGACACCCACAGATAATGCTTTCTTAAATGTCACCAGGAGCCCCTGTCAAGTCCTCGGAGCTTGGTATTAACCTTTGTCTTCCTCTGTTTCTTCCTGTGTGGGAGCTTCGTAAACGCCTCCCTTGGGAAACCTCATCTTTCTCCTCCTTCCCTTGACACATTCCTGGTCATGTCTGCAGAGTCTTCTGTGACCTACACACAAGTCTCCTTGGGACGCAGAGGCCGAGTGCATGGTGGTTAAGAGGGAAGATTCCAGACTCCAACTGTATGGGTCTGCGCCTTCACGACTTCCCAACTCCTCTCTGTGTAACTCAGTGTGTTCGTCTGTAAAATGGGTTTAGCATTCAGACCTATTTCCTAGGGTGGTTGTGAGGATTAAATGAGATATAAATGTGATGGAATTCAGAATTCTTTGGGCATACAGTAAGTGCCCTCAATACATACCGACTGGTGTCCTGCCTGGCGGTTCTCTGCATCTACGTATCTTCCCCTCACCCTCTCTCCTGCCCTAGCTTTCTGTTTTGTATGTGTTTATGGTGTGTACATATGAACATGTTCACGCATGGAGGTGGGCACACATGCACAGGTGTGTGCGTGTGAAGGTCAGGGGGCGATGTCACCCTCTGTCTTGTTTCTGAGACAGGCTCTCTCACGGAACCAGTTAGGTTGAGTCCAGCCCCAGGGCTCGTCCTGTCTCCACCTCCCTAGTGCTGGGGTTACAGGCACTGATGGTGTACCCATCGCCAGCCCCCTCTCTTCATCCTTCCTGACCACTCCTCTTCTTTTTAGGGGGTTCGATTCTTCTGGTCTTCCACACTGAAGCTGAGTCACCTGTGAACACAGGCTGTCACCCACACCCAAGTGCCATGGAGGGAAGGATGCTCACGGAGTAAAGTCTCTCAGTACTCAGGTCCCCATGCTGCGAGTGACTCAGTGATTAGAAGCCATCCTAAAACGTCTCCCCTCATCCCGGCTTGGATTAGAAAGCTACCCAGCACTGGTCCCGTGACAGGGGAAAGGGTTCATAATGAAACCAAGAGTCACGCTTTTTATTTTATTTTTACTTGCAAGCAGAGAGAGAGAGAGAGAGAGAGAGAGAGAGAGAGAGAGAGAGAGAGAGAGAGAGAGAACAAGAATGGGCACATCAGGGCCTCTAACCACTGCAAACCAACTCCAGATACATGCACCACTTTGTGCATCTGGCTTTATGTGGGTACTGGGAACCATTGAACCTGGGTTGTTAGGCTTTGCAGGCAAATGCCTTAACCACTGAGCCATCTCTCCAGCTCCAAGTCTTGCTTTTTCAATGACTTGTCTTTTGATGGGCTGACCTGTGCCAGGGAGTGCGTCTGGGTCTGATCTGGGAGACTTTGTCATGAGGAGGCATGTTTGTGAACGATGGGGGTTAGTCAGGGGGAGGGAGAGGGGCTCACATAGGAGCCCATATGCTATGTGAATCTTCTCCATATGTGGAGAAGATTCCATCATTCCATGTAGCACCACTTGCCCCTCCTGAGAGCCCTTGTGGTTCTGTAACGCCCAGCTCTTCTCCTATGAACTCAGACCACCCTCTTCCTGCCTTTGTGCATTGGCTAATGACCCCCCCCCCCCTCGTTTCCCTGAAATGCCCTTGGACCTGTCCTCTCTTCCTTTACTGGAATAACTAAGAGCTTTTAAAAATCAGTACAGGGCTAGGTGGTAGTTCACGCCTGTAATCCCAGCACTCCAGCAGCTGAAACAGGGGAATGGCAAATTCAAGGTCAGCTTGGTCAATGTGGAAAGGCTTTTTATTTTAAATAAAAAACAAAAGCACAAGGGTCCTCTCTTCTAAGAAAATGTTTCCTGGTTGGGCATGATAGCTCATGCAGCCTTTAATCCCAAAACTCAGGAGGCTGAGGTAGGAGGATCATTGTAAATTCAAGGTCAGCTTGGGCTACAGATTGAGTTCCAGGTCAGCCTGGGCTAGAGTGAGAACCTTCCTTGGAAAAAAACAAACTTTAGGAGGTGTTCCCATACGACCCCTCACCCTGGCTGGTTTAGATTTCCCATACCGCCAAGTGCATTTCGGACGTCGTTATCACATACTCTGGATTTAGGTACATCACTGTTCCCTACCCTGGCTAGACAGTGGGGTACCTGGAGGCCTGTAGGTGGTTTCACCCTGATCTCATTATTGCTGAGCCACATCTCCAGCTCCAGTATTTATTTTATTTACTTGGAACCATCATGTCATTGCCTTTAGAAATATATATATATATATATATATATATATATATATATATATGTATATATATAAAATATAAAACAGGAAATATAATGCTATAATAACCATACAGATTAGGCAACTTAGGGGCTGGTGAGATGGCCAAGTGCATAGGAACACTGGTTAAGCAAGCACGAGGACCCAAGTTCAATCCCTAGAACCCGGGAAAAAAGCTAGGTGTTGCAGTCAGCTTTCTCGTTGCTGCTCAGAAGAGAACCCAACCAAGAGCAGCTTGTGGAGGAAAGAGTTTATGTTGGCTTACAGACATGAGGGCAAGCTCTGTGAGGGCAGGGAAAACGATGGCATGAGCAGAGGGGTGGACATCACCTCCGCCACAGCACTGCAAACAGCAGCAGGAAGGTGTGCCAAACACTGGCAAGGGGAAGCTGGCTCAAACCCCCATACGCTGCCCCCAACAACACAGCTCCAACAGGGTTCCAATTCCTAAACGGCCATCAGCTGGGGATCAAGCATTCAGAACACATTAAGTTTATGGGGGACACCTGGATCAAACCTCTACATTGGGCTTGGCCACACATGACTGCCACCCCAGTCCTGTGGAGCAGAGACAAGAGAATTTCTGGGGCTCACTGGTCAGCGGGTCTAACTAAAAATGATCAGCGAGGTCAGCGTGAGACTTTGTGTCAAGGAGAACAAGCTGAAGAGAGAGCAGAGGACACACATGCTTAAACACTTTGCACATGCGTGCATGCGTGTGCCCATCCTGAGTGCATTTCATCCTGCCCTTTTATCTTTGTCCCTTGACCATGTGATCTCACTATTGTCCCCATAAAGCCACCTCAAGTTTTGCTTGGCTTGTTTTTAACGTCTGCCTCTGTCACCGTGTGCGTGTTTAACCAGCTGCTCCTGGTTGGTCTTGAAGCCTCCTGGTGAGCAGCTCTTGACACATCCCATCATTTCTCCCCTGACAGAACACTGCGGACACAGAGGATAATGTCCGCCGGTAGAAAAGCTGCGACAGTACTTGGGGGTCTGAAATGTTGAGATGGTCAAATGGCACTCCACAGAGGCCCCAGGTTTTTACTCTGTTCAGCCCAGATTGCTGTCAGGTTCATTATTCCTTGCAGGTACTGGAGCCGCCAATGAAAACATTGAACCCCTGTGAAACGTTGCACTTCTCTTTGGTGAACTTGAGTGTCCTTTAGTCTGTGGAAGAGCCATTTGACTTCCTTCCGTTCGTGGCCATCTCTCTCCTGGGTGGGTTGGTTGGTTTCCTCGAGCTATTATAACGTTAAGCTTTTGATTCCTCTGTCTTGGTCTGTTACAGTGAGTGCCAACCCACTGCAGATTGGACTCTGGAAGTAAGAGTTGAGACCAGCAAAGAGGGTAGAGACGTGACCACACTGACCTCTCTCTGCCAGATGGCGCAGATCAAAGCTCATTGTCTGCGGGGACAATGTGGTCCTCACATCGCTGGGCTTACATGATTGACAGCCCAGGCATTTAGCACAGGCAAGGTGACACTGAGCCCAGGTGGCCGACGTGAGGATTTGTTGACCTAGCTCTGCTTGGCTATTCTATCTCTCAACTACAGGGCCATATGTGGATTTTTTTATTGACAACTTCCATAATTGTAGACAATAAACCGTGATAATTTCCTCCCCACCTCCGCTTTCCCCTCTCAAATCCATCCTCCATCATATCTCCTTCCCCTCTCAATTAATCTATTTTGTTTTGATGTCATCTTTTCCTCCTAGTATGAATGTCTTGTGTAGGAAGTGTCAGGAAAGGTCATGAATAGCAAAGTCATTTGTGGATGGTGTAGTTTTTAAAATATATTTATTTATGAGAAAGAGAGAAACTCCAGATGCTTGTGTTTCCATGTGCATCTGGCTTTTACATGGGTGCTGGGGATCAAACTTGGGTCCTTAGGCTTTGCAGGCAAGTGCCTTAATTGATGAGCCACATCCCTCCAGCCTGAAGGTGTATTTTTTGTCAGTAACTTTATAATCTCTCTCTCTCTCTCTCTCTCTCTCTCTCTCTCTCTCTCTCTCTCTCTCTCTCTCTCTCTCTCTCTCTCTCTCAGTATATCCATTCTAGGAAACAGGACAGAGTACCTAATTTCTCTGTAAATTAATACTATGGTACAAGTGTCCAGTAAAGGTCTCTGAATCAAGCAGGAACTTAGCATATGTTAATCAGTCTGGAGAAATGGCTCAGAGATTAAACGGGCTTGCTTGCAAAGCCTGATGGCCTGGGTTCGACCCCCCAGTACCCATGTAAAGCCAGAGTTTGTTTGCAGTGGCAGGAGGCCCCAGCATGCCATGCTTCTTTTTTCTCTCTCCTCACAATTAATTTTTTAAAAAGAAAAAGAAAAAAGAAGGTGCAATGGTCAAAGCTGTGGGCATCTGTGAGTGGCCTCCGAGCTCTCCTTCCTGAAAGCAAGCACACGAACACGGCATCTAAGACCACACTAGCAGGTGTTGTGGGGCCTCTTTCAGAGGATGCCTCTGCTCACATCAGTTTTGCAAAGGCTGGACTGAATTTCCCAGTCTCTTCACCTCAGGACTTCTCAGAGCCTGTCATGTGTCAGCAAGTCCCCAGAATGCCCGCTAGACGGATGCGAAGGTGCTCACACCTTGGATGGTCCCTGACTGACACATCTCGGGTAATCCGCTGTCTCAAGGAGGCGGCCATGGATGTGTCCAGAACCACCCAGCAGGAGCCTGAACCGGAAAGACTTGACTGCAGCGAGGTTTCAGACACCCCGTAATTGTTCTCTTGTGGTCAACGAAGACTCGTCTTTGGGTGCAGACAAGTGGGGCACTTTCTCTGGGTCCCCCAGACTGTCCCAGGCTGTCCCTTCTTGGGGTCAGAAGTCACCTGTTGTTTAAGGCTTTCAAATGGAGGTATGCTGGAGGAGGCGGATGGGGCTAGATTCAGTTACCACCAGCCAGGGCTTTACTGTGAAGGGAGTGCGCTCTCTCTCTCTCTCTCTCTCTCTCTCTCTCTCTCTCTCTCTCTTTCCCCTCTCTCTCTCCCCTCTCTCCCTCTCTCTCCTCCCTCCCTCTCTCTCTCCCCCCTCTCTCTCCCCTCTCTCTCCTCCCCTCTCTCCTCCCCCCTCTCTTCTTTTCTCTCTGTGTCTCTCTCTCTCTCTCTCTGTCGTGTGCACCTTGAAGGCCAGTGAAGAATGGTGACATCCTTTTCTGTCACGCATCTTCTTTGCTTCCCCCCCCATGACTGGGTTTGCAGGTGTGTGTGGCTACACACAGCTGTTTACATAGGAGCTGGGGGATGAAATCAGGGCAGATCAGGCAGTTGAGCGCAGCCAAGAGGGTAGGGACGAGACCACACTTCCCTCGTCAGCCAGATGCTGATGATGAAAGCGCATTGTCTGCGGGGACAATGTGGTCCTCACATAGCTGGGCTTCCATGACTGACAGCACAGGCCTGTTTCTTAAGAAATAAAACAGAATCAAAAAAGTGGGCTTGGGTTTGGCTCGGTCAATAAAGTCCTTGCCATGCAAGTCTGAGGAGAACCATGTGAAAAATGTGCTTGAGATGGGGGAGATGACTCAGTGGGCAAAGTATTTACCAGGCGAGCATGAGGTCCTGAGGGCATGAAAGCTGGGCACCATGGCACACGCCTGTAACCCCAGTGCTGGGGAGGCAGAGGCAGGAGGGTCCCTGGGACTTGCTGGCCAGCTAATTTATCTGACTCGGTGAGCAACAGACCCTGTCTTAACAAATGAGGTGAAGGAACTGGAGAGATGGTTCAGTGCCTGCTTGCAAAGCCCACCTGTGTTTGATTCCCCAGCACCCACATAAAGCCACATGCACAAGGTGGCGCTTGCTTCAGGAATCTGTTTGCAGCAGCTGGAGGTCATGTTCCCCCCCCCCCTCTCTCTCTCTCTCTCTCTCTCTCTGTCTGTCTTTCTCTCTCTGCTTGCAAATAAACAAAATATTTTTAAAGGTAGATGATATTCCTGCCCCCTCATAAACACACTTGTGCCTTCCTACCAGAAGGTCAAGCATGGCTGTGTGCTGTGGCCACAGGGAGAAGGGACCTTGTCCTCAGAAGGGATCCTCACAGTTGGCTCCTGCTGGAGAGATGTCACTGAAAGCCCTCAGGGGTGCAGCAAGGGGCGGGCTCTGAGCCCACAGCTGAGTCCTGACTCTTCCCTGGGCAGCCTGCTGATCCTGGCTATGCCTCAGTTGGCTCACCTGTCAAGTGGAGACGTTCACTGCTTGGCATGATACTTGGCATGTGGAGAGAGTGGAACGTGTTGGCCATACAGCTGACGTATGTCACGGAATAGCAGAAGTTGGGAGTGGATGGCCAAGAACAAAACCTGGGTCTGTTTCCCTAGCAGAGGCAGCCCGGCTGCTGGTTAGTCATCTCTGGGCTGGAAAGGCCCTCATCCCCGATTCCCACGAGGTGCCAAACTTCACCAATAGGTCACACACATCAGTGGAGGAAGGAGACGAGCTAGAGGCGAACTGTGAATTGAGCTTTTCCTATTCAATTCAGAAGGTATTTTGGGTACCACATGGAAGACCTGTCGGGGATTTAAGGAAGTACTGGACACGCCCTGATCTCCCCCAGGAGAAGGGGAGGAAAGAGGTCCTGGCACCCATGACCTCTACCCATGACCAGGGTAGAACAGGAGTGGTAATTGCCATCTTGGCTGTGATGTAGAGTGAAGGTGGGGGGGAAGGGCAGAGGGGAGCTTAAATATCCCTCAGTGTGCTTGCCTGCCTCTTCCCCATGGTCAAGGTGAGCCCCACGCCAGGATAAAGATGCATGTGTGGGGAGTGGACACAGAGGGTTTTAAAAGACAAAAGCTGCCGTGTGGTGTCTTTGGGGTCAGGGTGACTGTCACCAGAGTAGGCTGGGTGGTCACAGCCATGCCCCTCGCCTGTATAGTGACGTTCAGAACACATGGGCAGTGCTGCTCTTCAAAGGACAGCTGTGAACGGGTGGTGTGCTGGCTTGTTCAGCATGTGCAGAGGAGACCACTGTCTCGGGAATATTCTGCAGCCTTTCAGGGACCACTGTTTAAGTAGCTTTTCCAGATCAGCTAAAGAGCAGGTGTAATCAGCGTACAACTGAGGCCGCAAGGAGACTGTGGACTTGGTGTCTACCACACATCAGACTGTCACCCCAACCAGCTGTAGGCTGTGCTAAGAGCATGCAGGGTACAACACAGCCACCAAGGGATAAGGCTACAAGTCTCCAGCAACCTCAGAGTGACCTGGCCTCTCTTTTGAGGTTTGTAAAGACCTCTGGCTGTGACTGTGAGAAATATCAGCTAGACATGACGCTCAGCACTGGTCTACTCCCTCCCTAGCTGTGGCCCCTCCACACAAGTGGAAAGGGATCTAGTGCTAAGATATCACAAGGCCACCAGTGAAGGCTTCAGCAGAAACCAGGCTGTTTCGGCTGCAAACACCCATGGGCATACCTGCCTTTGTGGCAAAGGCCTGAAGACTCCAGGGAGATCAAGCTGGTGTTGGCACCGAGAGTAACCCCATCAGGGTGCCTACAGGGTGGGAAGGATGGAGATGAGGTCAGTGCACAGTGGGGCATACGCTTCAGCAGCGTTGAGAACTGTTCTATTAAACAGGAGCGGACCTCTTGCAATGACTGTGGGAGAACCCACCCCTGGGAGACTCAGGAACAATGGTAGAGAATCGGATGGAGGGATGGATGGATAGGGAAGGAGGGAGGGAGGGAGAAATGGTTCGTAGCACATTGGTTGGGTGAGAAATATTCTCTCTAGCAGCAGAGGTGTTATGGACTTTCTAAGGGTCCCTGGGGGTTCACCACATCAGGGGAATGGCTGAGTTCACACAGTAGCTGGAAGTGGTGTGAAGTTCATGAAATAAACTCAGGTGATGAGAACTGGCCATCTGGGAAAGACAATACACGATGCCAGCCTACGATCAGGGCTCAGAAGCATGGAGTTGGTTGGTGAGATTTTCTCCTTGATTTATCCATTCACTAAACATTTGTGCAATAAATACTGCGCACCGGGGCCAATGAGATTGAAAAATGAATTTAATTAAGCTGTAACCTTCTGGGTCTTAGGTATTTTTGTTTGGCTATGTTTAGATGTTAGATTGCTTTTGTTTATTTTCGAATTCTGATGCTATTTGAGCAACTGGTCAGGTCACAACATTGTTAATCATTTGATGGGCTGCAAACTGGATGGCTCGAACATTAGAAATTGACGCTCTGCGCTGAAATGATGTTTGAGGTGTAAGAACACTTCATGCGAATGTGAGGCTCTGAGACCACCCGAGTTTGAGTTCTCAGGACTCTCGTGAACAGCTGGGCATGGCAATGCATGCCTCTAACCTCAGTCCTGTGGGAAGCAGAGACCAAAGGATCATTGGTGTTCACAAAACCCCCACAGCGCTGCACTCAGAGAGAAGCCATCTCAAGCAAATATGGGCGTGAGCAGTAGAGGGCACTCAGTGTTCTCCTCTGACCGCTATTGCAGAGCCACACACCTGCACACGCACCTGCACATGCACCTGCACACACCTGCACACGCACCTGCACACGCACCTGCACACATCTGCACACGCACCTGCACACGCACCTGCATGCACATGCACACATGCAAAAAGGAAAAGCAATTCCTTCTCTTAACAGTTCTGGAGGTTGTAAGTCTCAGATGAACTTAGCAGTAGCTTTGAGCCTCGGTCAGGATTCGTGCTTGTAGGCACCTTCTCCCAGCAACCCCTCCTCCTCTGCACCCAGTTTCCTTCCTAGAGGGACATCAGGCCAGTGGGATTAGGATCCTTTCAAAAGACCTCACTTTCTTTTGATTCCTTTGAGTCTCGCCCTGTTTTCTATTGACATATTTTTTCTCTCTTTTCCCTTTCACAGACTGCACCTGGCAGGTGAAAGCAAATGACCGAAAGTTCCATGAACAGCCTCATTTTATGAACACAAAGTTCTTTTGTATTAAGGAGAGCAAATATTCGGTGAGTTGATTTCTGAAGGATTTTGGCGACATTCTAGGTATTTCTAGTCACTTTCATGCTTGTTTCACGCAGTAGCTGCCATCCAGGTAACTCTAGTCTAGGGCTATGGATAATTCCCACTCGTTCTATACAATGCCATTTTTAGAAATATATATATTTATTTATTTATGAAAGAGAGTGTTTGTGTGTGTATGGGCACTCCAGGGCCTCTTGCCACTGTAAACAAACTCCAAATGCTTGTGCCATTTTGTGCATCTGGCTTTATGTTGGTGCCGGAGAATTGAACCTAGGCTGGCAGGCTTTGCAAGCAAGTGTCTTTAACAGCTGAGCCATCTCCCCAGCCCCAGAATGTCATTTTTATTGGCATTTAATTACCGGAAAGCTAGGTAAGGTATGACGTAAATCAAGACAAAGCAGAATTATGCTCCTTGAAACTTTCCATTTTTATGGGAAATTATAAAATTTTAATCACAGAAGCCTTAGTCTGAAAGAATTTTGAAATGAATCAGCATTTTTTCTCCCTTGTCTCTGCCTGGGATGGATTTAAAGACTTTAAAGTTATCTCCTAAGAAAGTACTCATTTCCATAAAGATAGGAGGAACACCTTCTAAGTGTGGGCTTAAATGTTTTCATGACTCCTGGGGCTGTTGTAACAAAGTAGCATGTATTAGCTCCTTTTGCTTTGTTAGGAATAACAACTTGACCAGAAGCAACTTAAGGGAGGAAAGGGCTTGATTTGACTTAGTTTTATAGGGGATGCACTCCATCAGGATGGGGAAGGAAGGTGGCAGGAACACGAAGCAACTGCTGCCATTAGAATCAGGAAGCCGAGGGAAACTGGAAGGAGGCTGGCCCAGAAGAGCTCAACCCCCCCATTACCTGTGACTCTCTTCTTCCAGCAAGGTTCCACTTCCTAAAGTTCTACAACCTTTCCAAACAAGGCCACCAGCTGAGGACGTGTGTTCACACGTGACCCTCTGGGGAACATTTTGCATTCAAACCACGAACGGGTCACTTGCGAAATACAAGTTTATGCTCACAGTTCATGGAGCCACAAGTTCAAAGTCGGGGTATGAGCAGGGTTGATGTCTCCTGGAGAATCTCAGAATTACATCTATGTCTTTCCCAACTTCTGGGGTTGCTCACAATTCATGCAATCTCCTGGTTTATTGACACGTCACCCTGATCCTTCTGTCTTCTCCCTTTGTGTCTAATTAACCCCTTCTTAAAAGGATACCAGTCATGGGCTTAAGACTCACCAATTCCAGTGTAATACCATCTTGATTTTGTCTGCAAAGATCCCATATACCAAGAAGATCTGGATGGCAGGTGTCGGGGTTAGGACTTGATGAGACCTTTGTAGGGTCACAATTAACCCACAAGAGTGTCTTCTAGTCTTTCTTACTCAGTGGCTGGCCACCACCCTCCCTTTTCTCCTCTGCTGATGTTAGTATCCGCCTTTGCCCCAAGCTCTAAGAGGATCAGGCATGTGACTGCCACATGTGTGACATCACAGTTTCATGTCAATGTCCTCTGTCTGACGCAGACTCCAAGAAGTCATTCTGAGCTGGGCTAGAATTAAACACGTCAACGGAATCTCAGCATCTTCTCAGTGATGGATGGTGGCCCTGAGTCTCTGCAGGCCATGGGACCCAGGACAAGTTTGCACACCTTATTTGGCAGATGGCATCATTCAGAATGACTGTTTCCTTTCTTCCAACAGAGTAATGCAATTAAAACGTACAAGTACAACGCGTGTAGCTTTCTGCCGATGAACTTGTTGGAACAGTTTAAGCGAGCAGCTAATTTCTATTTCCTGGTCCTCCTCATATTACAGGTATGGCCCTTGATGTCTTGACTATTGTGCATCGTGATTACCCGGTAGCATTGAAGTTGTGGGCACACGACCAGAACAACCTTGAAGGTGCTTTGTGTTTCTCTGTGGGAATTGATGCCTCCCTCCTCTCTAGAGCCAGCCCAGGCAGTCTTTGAGCAGGAAAGGGGAACAGATGGAGATATGGTTCCAGTTCTATTTTGCATTTCTTCTCTTTAAAATACGGGGAACTGAACCTCAGCCTTCCATGTGCCAGGCAAGCACCTTACCTGAGCCACATCTCCAGGCCTCGTGAGTCAAGGAGTTCCAGGGGTGCCGGCGGTTAGCACGCAGTACTTATGTTGAGACAAGGTCTCACTAAGTTGCCCAGGTTGGCCTTGAACTCACTCTGTAGCCCAGGCTGGCCTTAAACTGGTGATCCTCCTGCCTCAGCCTCCTGAGAAGCTAAGATTACAGGTCTGAACCACCAGGCATGGCTTAATTCTGGTTTTTGTTTGTTTGTTTATCTCAGAGAGAGAGAGAGAGAGAGAGAGAGAGAGAGAGAGAGAGAGAGAGAGGGAGAATGGGTGCAGCAGGGCCTCCTGCCACTACAAATGAACTCCAGATGCATTCTTCACTTTGAGCATCTGGCTTTATGTGGGTACTGGAGAATCAAACCTGGGTTGTTAAGCTTTGCAGGCCTTTAACTGCTGAACCATCTCTCCAGCCCTCTGTTTTAACTGACTTTTGTGCTGATACAAGTGATAATATCATATCCCTGAAGTAAGCACAATTAAAACAAAACTAAACTAAAATCTCCACTTTATAGAATTATTTGTTCCTCAAAAATAAGCCAATATATTGTGCTTATCTCGTATTTTTCTACTTAGTTTCCTAGTTTCTCTAAGGCTATTATTAGCATTTTATTAATTTTGTAGTCATGAAGCTGATAAGTTATTTTTGTGACCTGGCTTTACAATAGGAAAAAACACTGGGCCCCACCAACTGGTTGTTGTGGATGATGGCAGAGAGCACACAAAAAAAGACATCAGCTTATACTCAGTGCCCCCCTCAGCAACAACACACAAAGAGGGGGGGGGACTGGCTACCTCTAGAGCAAGTCATAACCCCCTACCCCATGGACTGATCCAGTAGGCCCACCGAGGAGGGCCCCCAGTGGATTGGGGACAGGGAGGAGGGAAACAGTGGCACTGTCATAAGATTTGCTCATACATTGTATCTAATTATGGATAATAAAGTTATTTTAAAAAATATTTTATTCATTTTCAAGCAGAGATGAGAGAGAGAGAGAGAGGGAGAAGAGGGAAGGAAGGAGGGAGGGAGGCAGGGAGGGGGAGGCACCAGGGCCACCACCTTGTGGGTCTGGTTTATGTGGGTCCTGGGGAATTGAATCAGGGGCCTTAGGCACTGGAGGCAAGTGCCTTAAACGCTGAGCCATCTCTCCAGCCCTAAAATTATTTTTCAAAGAGTAGTAGGAAAAAGGGGTTTCAGTAGAAAGGGGATGGGGAGAGGCGGGGACAAAGGAGGGTGGTTTGGAGGAGACTGTGAATTTTGAGCAAAGTTTTTATTCTACATAGACATACATTATGGTTTCATAAAAAATGAAGTCGCAAGAATAAAAGTAAAGAGCTACCACTTCTCCTTTCTATATAGAAAATTTTAAAGCAAGATCTTTTTTCTGATTTTTTTGAAAATGATTTTATCTTCTCCTGATTATTTTAGTAGCAGTGCAGGAGGTCTTGCTTATCTGTAGAGCAAGACTTTATCTGTTAGAAACGGTTGCTGTAATTCAGAAAAGTCAATGTGCTTTAGTGCTGTGAACCTCCGGGTTCAGGACCTGATGGAGGTTACAGCATAGTCTTTACCAGATCTTTGCCTCAGGGTTGGAGCAGTCACACTGCTGGGGTGGAGGGAGCGAGTGAGGGGTGCAGGATGCAGAGAAGAGAGAGGACACGCGGAGGAGGGGCTGTGAGGAGCTAGGGTGGTGCCGACTTGGCCCCAGAGAATGTAGAGGTGCCGCCTTCTCTATTTCCCTCTAGAAGACAGACTCACAGTCACACTGGTGGATAATCGTGTCTTCCAACTGCACCCAATGCCTTTCCCTTAGGGTGCAGCAGTGCTCAGGAAGGGGATGGTAATAGACTGTGGGGTGACTGTGGGGTGAGCCCCAGCATGGCCCCCCGTTCACACAGCCGATCTGAGCTTAGTGCAGTCAAGCAGCTGTGAAGAGCTGAGCAGGGCAGACGCAGGAGCTCAACTCCAAAGAGCCAGTCCGTGACGTGACGTGAGCCAGTGATGGACAAGTTGACTATGAGACATCCTTATTCACCGCATCTCCCCGTCTTCCCCTGGTCCTTTCCTCTTGGGAGTCTGAATGCCCATGAAGGGAACTGTACCTGATTGCTTCCCGTCATGGGGACACACAGAAAACCATGACGAGCAAAGGGCTGTGTGCTTTCCTGAGAGTGAAGGACTGATGTCTCTCCCTCGCTCCCTTGTGAACTCTGATTTTCACAGTTTAGTGCAGCTCATCGTGTAGGTATCGTGCTCCTTGGTTGGTGTCCAGCAAAAGCATCAGGTGCCAGACAGCCACCAGAAAGATGCTTCAGTACTGGTAGTCTTGTACAATATTAGAATTAGGAAGTACATGCCTTTAATCCCAGCGCTGGGGAGGCAGAGGGAGGATGGCTGTGAGTTCAAGGCCAGCCTGGAATTCCAGAGTGAGCTCTGGGTCAGCTTGGGTTAGAATGAAACCCTACCTTGAAGACGCCAGGAATGAGTTGGCTGTGCCTTCATAGACACCTACATAATTCGGTTTCTGTATCTTCCAGGCCATTCCTGAGATCTCGACTCTGGCATGGTACACCACTTTCTTCCCCTTGCTTCTGGTCCTGGGCATCACGGCCATCAAAGACCTGGTGGACGATGTGGTAAGGACTTCTCACGAACTTGCTCCTCACTGCTCTGAGCATGTCGTAGGTCGTCCTTTAAACTTCAGACATCGATGAGTAGAATAACACTCCTTTATCTCCCTTCGAAAGGCTCGCCATCAAATGGACAAGGAAATCAACAACAGGACATGTGAAGTCATTAAGGACAGAAGGTACCTGGAATTCTTCTGTTTCTAAATCAGTTACAGATAGATCAGGTGTAAGTCTGTCTAGAGATGTACTGAGATAGCAATTGGACTCGAGAAGTTTATGAGTACATTAGCTCTAAGAAAATTATTGGGCTGCGGAGATGGCTCAGCAGTTAAAGACGCTTGCTTGCAAAGCCTGATGGCCTGGGTTCAATTCCCCAGAACCCACATAAAGCCAGATGTACAAAGTGACGCATGCATTTGGAGTTTGTTTGCAGTGGCTGGAGGCCCTGGTATGCCCATTCTGTCTCTGTCTCTCTCTGTCAGGTAGGTAGGTAGGTAGGTAGGTAGGTAGGTAGGTAGGTAGGTAGGTAGGTAGGTAGGTAGGTAGGTAGGTAGGTAGGTAGGTAGATAGATAGATGATATAGATAGATAGATAGATAGATAGATAGATAGATAGATAGATAGATAGATAATTATTAGCACATATGTGTGTCTGCCAGAGATTCTTAATGCTCATCTGGTTTAATGTGGGTGGCAGGGGAATTGAGTTTGGACCAATAGGCTTTGCAAGCAAGTGTCTTTAACCTCTGAGCCATCTCACGAGGCCCACATTAGCTTCGTAAAGTGATGCTACTACCTCGTACAGAGACACTGTGGCCCCTGCATGGCCCTGGAGCTGCTGGGTTCTTAGCACACCCAGCGTTCAGGTGCACACTGCTTCGTCCTCTAGGAGTCCCAGGTGTGTCCCCCTGGGAGGTGCTTGTCGGGAAGTCTTGATGGCTTTCCCACTTTGCCACCTGAGGTGATTTCACCTTCCTACACTTGTAACATAGTTGGTGTTTGTCTTTTAATTATGCTATGAATTATCTTAGAGTTAGAGTGTGAAGAGCCCATCTCCTGGCCTGGACTGTAAGTTTCTACCCTGCCTCTAACATGCAGAAACCATTAGATAAATGTTTGTTTAAGGAACACACAACTCAGTCAGCTCTCACCAAGGCCCCAACTGGGGGATCAGGCATGAGTTGTTTTTGAAGCAAGCGTCTCCAGGCTGAACGGCAAATTCAAGAGCTGAAAATAGAGAAAAAGGTTCCACTTAAAAGACTTTCATGTGTCAACAGTGAGGAGCATGACTGGATCCACAGCCATACTTCCAGAGTCAAGTTCAAAGACAAATGCCACAGATGTTGACATGGTTTTTTTCTCCCTTGCAAATAAATGGATACTGTCTAGAAGTTACCTTTGGAATCACTTAGAGTCAATATTGTGGGGACCAGGTTGGGGGGGGGGTTGGCTCAGTGCTCAAAGGCACTTGCCTTGCAAAGCCTGTCAGTGTGGGGTTCAATTCCTATGCCGCCCACGTGAGCCAAATGTAAAAAGTGGCCTAAGTATTTGGTACTATAATATGAAACTTTTTTGGTTTTCTGAGGTATGGTCTTCCTCTAGTCCAGGCTGACCTGGAATTCACTATATAGTCTCAGGCTGGTCTCAAACTCATGGTGACCCTCCTACCTCTGTCTCCTGATTTGCTGGGATTAAGGGCATGCACCACCATACCTGGCTGAAAAGATTTTTAAAATATTAATTCACTAGAAATTGAAACAGATATGGGGTTTAAATAGTGGGAGGAGAGCAACTCCAAAGTCTTGTGAAGTCTCTTGGTCCTCTGGGGCAGCCATAATGTGGTCCTTCCTGGCACTGGTATTCAGCAAGATGAGAGACCGAGAAGGAAGCCAGCATGGCAGCAAAATAGGCCAGGGAAGGGGACAAAGGAGGGTGGTAGGAGGGGCTTATGATTATGCCACATTGGGTATATTTATGGAAGTTGTAAAAATTAATATTTATTTTTTTTGCAAGGAGAGAGAAAGAATGGGTGCACCAGAGCCTCCAGCCACTGCAAACAAACTCCAGATGCATGCGCCACTTTGTGCATCTGGTTTTATGTGGGTGCTGGGGTATCGAACCTAGGTTGTTGGGCTCTGCAGGCAAGTGTCTTAATTTGAGCCATCTTTTCAGCCCAATAAGAATCTTTTTTAAGAGAGCACAAAAAGAGATGTCCAATGTTCCCAGTCATCCCGAGGGGAGGGGAGGGAGGAAAGAACAGGCCTGAGGCACCGCCATATTCAACGGCTCTCACAGACTGTGATACGATTCTCACGACCACGTCACGTGGTGACCTCATGAGGAAGCCCTTTCCTGGTGAGCCACAGATTTTCTAGAGGCTCTGGTGTCCAGAGAGAAGGATTCGTTTGCCTGCAACTTCAAAACCCAAACTGTCATCATTTTACTACTTAGGTTTAAAATCATCAAATGGAAAGACATTCAAGTTGGAGACGTGATTCGTCTGAAAAAGAACGATTTTATCCCAGTAAGTGAGGGAGTTGTTCCTTCCTCTTTCTTGCCATGCCCCCCCTCCCCACCCCTTCCCTCCCTGGGGACCCTGTGTTCCAGGTGCCTTTTGTTTGAACAGGCTGACATCTTGCTGTTATCCAGCTCGGAGCCCAACAGTCTCTGCTATGTGGAAACGGCTGAGCTAGATGGGTGAGTCTGGCACCCACGGGCCTGGGAGGGAGGAGGGCACAGTGACTGGCCATCTGGACGGGAACCCTGGCCTGGCCTCTTCCCTGCCCCCATCTCTCAACGAGAGTGCATGCCCGGCCCCCTTAAAAACTTCCAGACAGTGGCCAGACTGTCAGGTATGGACGTTCTTCTGTTTCATAGAAAATAGTATTTTGTAGTCTTTGCCATTAAGTAACTTTAAGTTCTCCCTTTTAAAAATGTTTGTTGTTTATTTACTTATTTGAGAGAGAGAGAGAGAGGGAGGGAAAGAATAGGTACACTAGGGCCTCCTGCCACTGCAAATGAACACCAGACTCATGCACTACTGTGCATCTGGCTTACATGGATGGGTACTGGGGAACCAACCCCCGCCCATCAGGCTTTGCAAGCACACGCCTTAGCCACTGAGCCATCTCCCTGGCCTTCTTATGTCGTCTCTATTCTCCTACCACTTGACGAAGAATAAAGTTGTGTTTTGGATCACTTTTAAGATTTATTAGCCAGGCGTGGTGGTACACGCCTTTAATCCCAGCACTCAGGAGGCAGAGGTAGGAGGATCGCTGTGAGTTCAAGGCCACCCTGAGACTACATAGTGAATTCCAGGTCAGCCTGGGCTAGAGAGAGACCCTACCTGGAAAAACCAAAAAAAAAAAAAGATTTATTGAGGTGCAGGCACTTTAAGTACTAGCTCACTAATCTTTGTAAAGTATTCTGTGAGTATTTTTATTACATGAGGAGACGCAGGCCCAGGCAGGTAAAGTGGCCCAAGGTAGTACCAGCTGGAGGCTGCTCCCTGGAGCCCTAGATCCTCACACCCTGGAGACACCTGCTGCTTTATGAAGAGCAGAGCGGAAGGCTAGCCTTGCTCTGGAGATCTCTGGTTGACAATTCAATCTGAGCAGTGAAGCTGGATTAATCCCAGCAGAGCAAGACTCCATCTCTTAAAGTGCCACCTGCTGAGGACCAAGTATTCAAACCTCATGAGGATATAGGGTCATCTCACTCAAATCACTGCACTAGACAGAATCGTCTCTCGGAAACATGCAATCCTGTTCCCACTATAAAAAGTCTAGGTACTAAACAATGTCTGTGACAAGTTTGTTTTATGTAGCCGTCTTAATGTGGAGAGAAATTAGAGCCTGTGTCTTTAAGTAGCAGTCGGCTAGACCAGATTGGTGGTAAGGAGTTCAGCGGATGTGAAGGAGGCTGTGTGTCTTTCCTGACACACAAGCCAACAGCCAAAGGGGCGTTTTCTAGACCTGGAAGCTTTCCCTAGCAGATAACCTCATCGGAACTCGAGGGTTCCACCAAGAGCAGAGAGTTGAAACACACCTTGCTGGGATGGGAGATGGCTCAGTGGTTAAAGTTCTCACCACATAAGCCTGCAGGCCTGAGCTCACATCTCTGTCGTCCATGTAGAGAGCCAGGCAGTTAAGGTCCTGAGCTGAGGAGGTGGAGACGGGGGTCTCTCGGGCGTGCTGGCTTGCTTGTTTGACCAAACTGGTGAGGTGAACGGACCCTGTCTCAAAATATTAGGTGGCCGGGTTCAGTGGTGCACACACCTTTAATCCCAGCACTCAGGAGGCAGAGGTAGGAGGATGGCTGTGAGTTCAAGGCCACCCTGGGACTACAGAGTGTGTTCCAGGTCAGCCTGGACTAGAATGAGACCCTGTCTCGAAAAAAACAAAAAATAAAAATAAGGTGGAGAATAATTGAGGAAGTTACCTATGTCTGCCCCCTCTGGCCTCTACACACATGCACACACACATGGACACACGCACACGCATGCGTACCCACATACTTATAAACATGTCTACACGCGTGCACACCACACATATGTGTACATGCAAAACAAGAATAATCTACAGAGAAGCCTTCCTCCCAGGCATGCTTAATGTTACTTTGTACAATCGTCTTTATGTCCAAAACGTGCTCATTTCATTCTTCCCTTCCTTCAGTGAAACCAACTTAAAGTTCAAAATGGCACTGGAGATCACAGACCAGTATCTGCAAAGCGAAGATAACTTGGCGGCGTTTGATGGTTTGTATACGATGTAGCCGCTCTGTTTGATGTGTTCGTGGCTGTCTTGGGTCTGTGGATGAGAGCCAGGTCTTTTTTTTTTTTATTATTAGCGATTCTTTTATTATCCATAATGAGTTACATTATTTAGTGGGCAAACAGTGCGTTGTTATCCCCAATTCCCCAATGCCCCCCCTCCCCATCCCCGATCAGCTGGTATCCTCCTCTGTGGGTCTTCTGGATCAGTCCTTGTGACCATGGAGAGCCTAGTCTTCAGCCAGGTTCTCCTGGCCCTAGTATGTTGTTACTGAGGGTGTGGATCGTCTCCCCCACCACGGGAGAGCCAGGTCTTTCTGTGTGAGTGACCTCGAATCCTTTCTGCTTTGCAGGTTTTGTTGAATGCGAGGAACCCAACAACCGACTCGATAAGTTCACGGGAACGCTGTTTTGGAGAAACAGGAGCTTTGCTTTGGATGCTGACAAGATTCTCCTGCGTGGCTGTGTGATTAGGAACACCGACGTGTGCCACGGCTTGGTCATTTTCGCAGGTACTTGCCGCATGCGCTGCCTCACGTGGGATACTGGGCAGGGAGGTTGCTAGTCAGGGGCCAGTTACTTAGCAACTTTTATTCCAGCTTGGACTCTCTAGCAAGACCCTGTCTCAAATTAATTTTTTAAATTAGTGTAAAAAGCCCACTTTTCTGTTCTTCACCCCCCCACAGCAGATCTGGGTTACAGATGTGCTAGGGCACACCCAGCTTTTCTTGTGAGTTCTGGGGAGTCAAACGTAGTGCTTTCTCACCCGAGAGGACCCCACGCGTAAGCAGCAGATGCCGTTAACCACTGAGCCATCACTCCAGCCCCAGGACAAAGGAATTCATTGACTTTTCCCAGTGACTAACCAAGTTGACTTTTCCACTTTTAGGCGCTGACACGAAGATAATACGGAACAGCGGGAAAACCAGATTTAAAAGAACCAAGATCGACTACTTGATGAACTATATGGTGTACACGGTATGCAGCTTCAATGCCAGTGGGTGGAGGCCACACTGCTATCTTTTAAAAATTATTTATTTATTTGCAAGTAGAGAAGAAAAAGTCAGAGACAGAGAGAGAGAGAGAGAGAGAGAGAGAGAGAGAGAGAGAGAGAGAGAGAGAGAGAGAATGGCCACTGTGAACAGTCCAGATCCATGTGGCTTTGCGTGGGTGCTGGGGAATTAAACCCAGGTCTGTAGGCTTTGCAGGCAAACGCCTTATCCGCTGAGCCATCTCTCCAGCCTCCTCACTGTTCTCTTTCACTCTTCACCTTGTCATATGCTTTTCTAAATCAAGAAATCTAAAGTCTATATAGAAAGAAACCTGGGCACCCCAAGGCCAGTGGGATGTGAGGGAACCCCCTTTCCTTCCCCCAGAAATGCCCCACTTTTATCAGGAGAGGCCCCTTGAGGGGAGAAGTTTCCGCTGTAAGCTGTTTCAGGTGCTTTGATGGTTGGAGAGTGACCAGCTGAGAACAGAGTGCCAGGTCCATGGCTCAGTGGGTAAAGTGTTTACTGTGTAAGCACGAGGATCCCCAGCACCCACATAAATGCCAGGCCCAATGGCCTGGGCCTGTAACCCCAGTGCTGGGCAGGCAGAGATGGGAGAATCCCTAGGGCTGGCTGGCTATGACAGTTGGTGGGCTGTGGTTTCAGCAAGAGACTCTGTTTCAAAAACAAGGTGGGGCGTCCCTGAAGGAGTCTCCTGACATCAATGTCTCGCCTCCACATGCATGCACACGTGTGTGTGTGTGTGTGTGTGTGTGTGTGTGAGAACGTGCTTATATGCACACATACACAAAGAAATCAAGGGAACGCCATCTAAGTTAATGGGCCAGAGCAGTATAGGAGATTGTACTGCTGTTTCCCACATGCGTTCTATCATAAATGCAAACCGTGTGTATGTGTGTAACATACACTGTATAAACCCAAACATACGACAAGGCTAAGGTAGGTATGTTGAAGGGTCCTCCAGACCACGCCCAGGTTCAAGGACCCACTAGGAGGACACATGGGGTTTGGCTTGTTACCACAGAAGGGTCCGAACCAAGATCAGCAGACGGAGGCAAAATCCAGAGGAAGCCAGGCTTGGCTCCCCAGTGGAGTCACACGGGAGGCTGTCCCTTCCCTCACCAACTGTTCCTGTCATCTTCCGGGGAAGCTCATTAGAGACTGGCCAGCTGCTTTTCATGGAGGGCAGGTCACATGGGCACCACTTACCCAGCACACAGCAGAATTCCAGGCTTCCAGGAGGAAGGCAGGTGTCAGCATGAACGGTGGCATTGGCCCAAATAGGCTCAACGAGCTGTTCTTATCAGAGAAGAAGAAATAAGGAACCTAGAACACCCCGACTCTAAGTCCCAGAGCCCGTCATGCAAGTGAGAACTTGAACAACTTCCTCCCCTCCTCCTCCTCCTCCTCCTCCTCCTCCTCCTCCTCCACTTCTTGAGGCAAAGTTGGACTTGATTAAAGAGGTTTTAAAACTGATTCTAAGCACCAGGCTTCCGAGAAGGAGAGGTGCTTGGGAGGAAAGTAGACTCAGCCCAGAGCATGGATGTGGGGCTTCTCCACGATCACACAGGCCTTCGAGGCAGAGTAGACTCAGGTCTGCTGTGCTGTATGAGCTTGTCAGCAATGCTGTGCAGATCTTATGATATAATTACCCAAATATAGGGGACGTGTCCCTGTCTTTCTTTTTTTAAAAAAAAATGAGATGGGAGACTTGCCTCAGTGGTTAAGGCACTTGACTGCAAAGCCTAATGACCCAGGTTCAATTCCCCAGTACCCACGTAAAGCCATATGCACAAGGTGGCACATGTGTCTGGAGTTTGTTTACAGTGGTTAGAGGCCCTGGTGTGCTGTTTTCTCTCTCTCTCTCTCTCTCTCTCTCTCTCTCTCTCTCTCTCTCTCTCTCACACACACACACACACACACACACACAAATAAATATTTCAACACATAATAATTTATACTCTGGATGTGGTTGCTCATGTCTGTAACCCCAGAGATTGGGGAACTGAGAATTTAAGGCCAGCCTGAGTTGTGGAACATATAGAGTAAGACCATCTCAAAAGCCAAACAGACAAAATCCATTGAGTCTTATCTATACTCCTCCTAATTTAGCTTTCTTTGAAGTCGCTTCATGCTTGGGTAAAGTATCTTCCCAAACACTGTGTTCTTATTCAAGGTGACAACTCAGAAAGATACGTTGCAGACGAGTCTCTGGGGATTTGAAGACAAGACATCACCTTCTTTTTTGAAAGATCATTTTGGCAGCATAACCTCACCTTGGGCTTGAGGATGGCTCAGAGGTTAAATGTACTTGTTTGCGAGGTCTGGGCTCGATTCCCCAGTACTCACGTAAAGCCAGATGCACAAAGTGGCACATGCATCTGGAGTTCATTTTCAGAGGCAAGAAGCCTTGGCCCACCCATCCTGTTTTTCAGATAAGTAAATAGAAATCTGAAAACATCTCGGCTTCTTCATGTAGACCCATCAACCCTAACAGCCTCGTAGACTTTCAAAGCATTCTTCCCGCCCTGTTTTAAGTGTACTGTTTTTCCCAACTGGTAGACAGATGGTCATAGGCACGTGGAGTGCTGAGTGAGGCTCGTGGTTGGGAACCATACCTGGAATCTACGGAAGTGTTTGTCTTCCAGATCTTCATCGTGCTCATCCTGGTTTCTGCCGGCCTGGCCATCGGCCACGCGTATTGGGAAGCCCAAGTTGGCAATGATTCCTGGTACCTGTATGATGGAGAGAACACCACCCCCTCCTATCGTGGGTTCCTCAATTTCTGGGGCTACATCATCGTGCTGAACACCATGGTCCCCATCTCTCTCTATGTCAGGTAAGGCCACCTCTGCTGTCCTCTTGCTTTTGGGCAAGAACCGAGTATCTTGCCCACATACAGCTCTGTCGTGTTTAGCAAGAATTGTTTCAAAGGTCAAAAGGAATGATTAAGAGAATATCTCCCATTTGGGGATTGAAGGTGAGAGAGGGCAAGGACATGAACTTTGAAGATCTGCTCGGTGCCAGGCACCTCCTGCCTTATCCTCTGGGCAGATAGTCACAGGCATTCCAAGGTCCAAGGCAATAGTGATTTGTTGGGTGAAATTCTTTCTCAGTGGATCCCAAAGAGAAGGCTTTCAAAAGAGCTTGGGTGAAGTCATGGCAGGGCTGGACAGATGGCTCAGTGGTTAAAGGCACTTGCTTGCCAAGCTTAACTTGAGTCCCCAGTAGCCAGAAGCACAGAGTGGTACGTGTGTGTGAAGCTCATTCGCACTTCCAGGAGGCCCTGGTGGTGTGCCCATTCTCTCTCTCTCTCTCTCTCTCTCTCTCTCTCTCTCTCTCTCTCTCTCTCTCTCTCTCTCTCAAATAAATATTTTTAAAAAAATATTAAAATCACAACCAAGAGCCAAGGTTAGATTTCAGAAAAGGGGTCACCTTTTTACTGAGTGACACTTCTTCCTCCCCCACCCTTTCTTTCTTTCATATCAAAGTTCAAAGTTCACAGTCACTGACAATTGCGTTTTAGACCTTTGCGGGAGAGACTATTTCTTGGAATATGTTTAGCAGTCAGTCAGTTCTTCGTTCCAGTAAGAAATAGCCAGGGGCA
>PVHP010024285.1:0-26612 GCA_004024765.1 Zapus hudsonius
CCCACTATGGAACAGGAAAGTGACAAAGAAGTGGAGATAACAAAAATACAATTCCAAAGAGAGAATAATATGACTCCTGACCACAACTGCAATGCAAATATGAAGCACTTAATGACTGATATGGAAACTATAAAAAATGACATAAATGAGATGAAACTCACTATAATAAGCATAGACTTCAGACTGAATTTAATGGAGAGAAATATGACTTCAAAAACATATTAAGTGAATTAAAGGTAAATCAACTATGGGAGGAGCTAGACAATTGATTGATGAGGACTTAAGAAAACTTAAAAATGATTTTCAGGAATCCTTAGCAAAAACAAAAATAGACTGGAAATTAGAACTCACCAAATAATTATAGAATACCAAAAATGAAACAGAGTTGTTAAAAACCACCCTTGAATCAATCAGTCCCAGAGTTGACAATCTGGAAGACAGATTCTCAGACCTTGAGGACAAGACTGAAGGAATTAATAAGGATGTCATAGGTTTCAATAAATTCAAGGAATCAAGTGATCAAAATATGAGGAATCTATGGGATACCATAAAGAGGCCCAATAGTAAATTATGGGGATCCCAAAGGGAGAAGATTCCCAGGCCAGGGGCATAGAGAATATTTTCAACAGAATTATTCAAGAAAACTTCCCTTTCTTACAAAAGAAAGCCCACTCAAGATTCAAGGGACCCAGAAGACTCCAAACAAACAGGACATGAAGAGGAATTCTCCAAGACACATTTTAATCAATATGCCTAACATAGAAAGCAAAGAGAAAATACTCAAAGCTGCAAGAGAAAAGAAACTCATAACCTATAAAGGAAAACACATCAGACTTACCACAGACTTCTCATTAGAAACGATGAAAGCCAAAAGGGTTTGGAATAATGCTTTTCAGGGCCTAAAGAAGTATGGCTTTCAACCTAGACTAATGTACCCAGCAAAGCTATCCCTCATAATAGATGGAGAATTGAAAGTGTTCCATGAAATAAACCAGCTCTATGATTATTTGCACTCCTTTCACCATGCACAAAAATCAACTTCCAATGGATCAGAGACCTCAATATAAATCCTATAACTCTGAACACCCTGGAAGAAAAAATAGGAAGAACACTACATGAGATAGGAGTAGGGAAAATTTTCCTGAGCAAATCTCCAGCAGCCCAGGAAGTGCAATAATCACTTAACCAATGGGACCTGATCAGACTCAAAAGCTTCAGTACAAACAAACATACCATACTCAGAGCCAGTAGACCCCCATCAAACTGGGAGATGATTTTTTGCCAGCTATAACCCAGACAGAGGCCTAATTTCCAGATATTACAGAGAACTCAAAAAAATACATAATAAAATCTCTAGCATCCCCCTCATAAAAGAGGGCACTGATCTCAACAGAGAATTCACAGAAGAGGAAACACAAATGGCCTTTTCTCACCTGAGAAAGTGCTCAGCATCCTTAAGCATCAGGGAAATGCAAATCAAAACCACAAAGAGATACCACCTTACTCCAGTCAAAATGGCAATCATAAAAAAAAAAACAACAATAATTGCTGGTGAGGATGTGACAAAAAAGGAACCCTCATTCACTGCTGGTGGGACTGCAAACTTGTTCAACCACTATGAAAAGCAGTGCGCAGACTCCTGTACAGAATAGACATAAAGCTACCAATGGTCCCAGCTATCCCTCTACTAGGCATCTATCCACAAGATGTCACATCTCAATGCAGAAACATTTGTACAACTATATTTATAGCAGCTCTATTCACAATAGCCAAGAATTGGAATCAACCCAAATGCTCATTCATGGAGGAATGGATAGCAAAACTGGTATATTTACACAATGGAATTTTACTCAGCTGAAAGAAAAAAAAATGGCGTATCAAAATTTAGGGAAAAAATGGTCTGAAAGAGAGAGCTTTCCATCCCATTGCTCTCTTTGAAATCTAGCACAGTACCTTGGCCAGGTGTCCACATACAGTAAGGTGTCAGTGACATATTCAGCACATGATGTCAGCTGTACCATATCGGGCTTAAACCACTAACCCCCAATCCCACACCCACCCTCACACTCAATGCAGACTCTCCAGCCAGTCAAGTCTTCTGCCAGACAAAAGGTTTAACTTTATAAGAGCTTACATGTTCTATGCTTTAAAGACCACTAAAGAATTCAGAAGCCATTTTCTCATTTATTAAATCACCAAAATAGTTTTGTGTTATTCCCCCCTTTGTAGATGGAGAAACTTAGACAAATATGTTATTATTTAAAAAGGGACAAGGCAGCCAGATATGGTGCACACACCAATAGTTCCTGATCATGTAACGTGGAGACAGGATGGTTTTCTGTTCAAGGCCAGCCTTGACTATATAGCAAGTTCAAGGCTAGCTATAACAGCATGTAACTGTGCCACAAAAAGAAAGAAATTAACTAATCATGCAGAATTTGAAACAATATTTGATCACCCCACAAATGAATCATTAGAGTATATAAAAATTGCAGTAAATTTACATAAAATATATGATGTTCTTTTGAAGTCAGTCTTAAACATTTTTAATTTATTCTAAGAATGTTGAGATCACTTTTTAAAAATTCACTTTCATAACTCCACATGGATAGATTCAAATGATTATAAATCTTGATGCTTCAACCATTATTAAGCCTAATCTCTGAAAGAGCTAAGAATCATTCGGAACCAGTGGAGCTAAACTTAAGACAGTATTACCAATTTTAAATCAAAATTGTGGTAGTGCCTACAAAATTCAAATGCCTTCTGAAGAAAATAGTGGATAGCAAAGGTATATATCACTAAGTCTCCAAAGTAATTATTTATGTATTTAAAGAACACATTTTATATTTCCTCATGATTATGGTTTTGATGTGAAATATACTCCCCACAGGCACACATGTTTGATTATTGGGTCCCTAACTGGGGGCACTGTTTTTGTAAATTGCAGAATCTTTGGCAGGTGAGGCCTAGCTGGAAGAAATCCATTACTAAGGAGTGGGTTATTATTAAGGTTTTATAGCCCAGGAAGACACCCTGAGCTCTCTCTGCTTCTAGATCTTCCCAGATGGAAGCAAGCAGCGTTGTACACCTGTCACCATAGACAAGAGCTGCTCCTGGCATGATGCCTTCCTCACAAATGGAGTGTGGTGCTTTGAATCACATGTCCCCCATAAACTCATGTGCATTGAATGCTTGGCCCCCAGCTGGTGGCAATTCGGGAGGTGTATTGTTGGGGGCGGGCTTTTGGGGTATTATATAGCCCAGCTCACTCTCTTGTTGCTATTTTCCACCTGCTATGGTAAGAAGTGATGTCCACCCTCTGCTTTACCCTGGTTTTCCTACCATTCTGAAGTTTTTCCTCCAGACTGTAAGCCAAAATAAATTCTTTCCTCCCATCCCCATCAGCTGTTTTGAGTTGGGTGTTCTGCCCCAGGGACAGAAAAATAACAATGAACCAAAAGAAACCCTTCCTCCTTTAAGTGGCATTTTACCTGGCATTTGGTTAGAGCAACAAGAAAATGACTAATCCACTTTCTCTTTGCTTTGTCTAGCCTACACTTGTAGCTCTTCCTTCAATGTATAATGTTTTTAATCTTTCCACACTTACTCTTGCTTCAAGTGTGATCTTTCTGTGTCCTTTTTTTAAACCTTTCTTAAATATACATTTGAGCCGAGCGTGGTGGCGCACGCCTTTAATCCCAGCACTCGGGAGGCAGAGGTAGGAGGATTGCCGTGAGTTCAAGGCCACCCTGAGACTACATAGTGAATTCCAGGTCAGCCTGGACTAGAACGAGACCCTACCTCGAAAAACCAAAAAAAAAAAATTAAATATACATTTAACCTGATATGACTCAATTCTACACATATTAGCCCAGTTTCTTTAGATAACCCTGCAAAATGTGTGCTCCCAGGATCTGGTCTTATAAGCATATATATATATATATTGTACAGTAGCTTCAGAGGGGACATTACATGTGTGAAAGAGGAGAAAGACAAATCTGTCAACTTGTTCCTGTGTCCCTTTCATCATGGGTCACTCTCTGGAGACCTCAATATCATGCAATCTGCAGGAAACAGAAGACCCTAAGCAAGTCCAGGGGCCCTGATGGCCACTGAGAAGCCCAATGTCATGTGGTAAAAGAAGCCACCAGGTTGTAACAACAGCAACAAGGGCCCATGGTCACAAACGCCAAGGTGGATCCTTTAGTTTGCAGCGGCAACAACAGCAATGCTCTGGCTCCATGTGGTGAATGTGTAATGCCCCCTCTTTCCATAGCCTCATGTGTTTGAATACTTAATCTTGTACATGTTGGTGCTGTTTGGATAGTTGTAGAGCCTGTGAGAGGTGAAGCATTACAGGAGAAGTGTATCACTAGGGGCAGGCCTTAGGGTGCTACAACCCAGCCCCACTTCTAGCACTCAGCTCCCTCCCTCTACTTGCTCCCTGCTGATCTGAAGAGGTGGTATCCAGCCATCTGCTCCTGCCATGCTGTCCTTGCCACGATAAAATGTTCCCTCAAAACTGTAAGCCAAGGGGCTTGGAGAGATCACTCAGTGGTTAAGGTGCTTACCTGCAAGCCTAATGATGCAGGTTCGATTCCCCAGTACCCACATAAAGCCAGATGCACAAAGTGGCACATGCGTCTGGAGTTTATTTGTCTGTTCAGTGTCTGGAGTCTCTGGCTTGCACATTCTGTCTGTCTCTCTCCTTTCTATCTCACTTTCTCTGCTTGCAAATAAATAAGTAAATTTAAAAAAAAAAACTATAAGCCAAAACTAAACCCTTTCCTTTGATTCATTGTTTCTGGTGCTCTATCCCAGCAATGAGACCATAGGAACATTGTGAGCAGTTTGCTCAGGAACAGAGCGAGTACAGGAAGGAGGCTGACCTTGGGGGACAAGTCCAGCCTACCACCTGTGCCATGAGAACGCAAGGAGCTCAGAGAGTAAAGCAAGGAAAGCTTAGCCACACAGAAAACACACAGCACACATAGCCGCAGTCATGTAGTTGTATTGCCTCTTATTTTCACGCTTTAAAGGCTTAAATATTACCTTATCTTTAAGTCTTTCATTTGTCTGTGTAACCTAGCATTTTGGCAATTAGTGTGTGGCAAATGCTAACTGAATTTTTACCTTGATTTAAGGTTTAAAAATGCTGCTCTTTCAGCCTTAATGCATTAAAGCAGCCTTAATACTCACCCACCACGACTCAGGGAACTGAGCGAAAGAGGGGGTGGAAAGATTGTGAGAGCCGCAGTGGGGGAGAATATCCAGAGGCATGGCCAGGAGAACCTGGCTGACTACTAGGCTATCCATGATCCCCTGCCCCAAGGACTGATCCAGACGGCCCACCGAGGAGGGTACCAGATACCCAGCAGAATGGGGATGGGGAAGAGGAGTATTGGGGAACTGGGGATAACAACTCATTGTTTGCCCATTATGTAGTGTAACTCATTGTGGACAATAAAAAATAAATAAAAATAAATGCTGCTCTTTGATATATAAATTGGAATTTACAGATTAGCAGATGGCAGTATATTATTTTGCCTTTGCACAAAAGCTCTTTTTTTCAAAACATCTTTGCCTATATGGTCACTGCTTTAACTCCAATTCCTTAAGAATGTTCAATGTCTGATTTCTCATGGCGCTATGTCGGATTCCATGAAATATGATTAGAGCTTCATATATTAAATTTCATCCTTTGAATGTCTCTCGTCAGGCCAAGAAAAAGCCGGGTCATTCTGTGAAGTATGGGTGTGCATGCTATATGATCTATTCACTTTCTGAAATGGACTAATACATTCTGCAGCAGCAGAGGCTTGGAGGTCACCCTCACTTAGATCACTATAATATCCCAGCACAGAGTTAACCAAACCATGAACAAAATTCAGACGAAGAAAATGTGATTCCCCTGTGTTCTTACGTCTCATCAATTAGACCTTGTATAAGGACCATGTTGAACCAAAAGAACTGAAGAGTCACCCATGACTAGATATATATGTACACTCAAGGTAGCTCTCAAGGACCCCTGGCCCCCTGCGGTTAGCCCAAGTCTCACTAGCCAGCAGGAGAAAGGGCTCTGGGAGAGGTGAGGCGTACTGTTGGACAAAGTCAGGCAAATCTCATTTTACTCCAGCACCCAAAACCCTTTTATAACCCAAGGCTGCATTGTCCCGCCTATTCCTCTTAAGAAATAAGATTCCAACCTTTTGGTGGGAGCCAATCAGCAGAGTACAGCAGAGCAAAGTATGCCTACCTAGGGCACATTGTTTTACAGCCAATCAGCAGGGTAGTTGGTTACATCACCAGTAAAGTGAAACCTAACAAGCAGGAACAAAGGGTACCAGCTACATGGAACTCAAGAAGCAGGAACAAAGCATATTCTAAAATTAAACTTAAGGTTGCTCAGTCAGGCTGGGGCCCAACAGCTCTCTACAGCTGAGGCCGACCCTGCAGCATTCTGATGACTCCCCAGTGTGTTGGTCTTGGTGGTTTAACTGGTGGCATGACTTAAACCCTCATCCCCTAGGGTCTAGCATTAAGCCCTTCACTGACTGGGGAAGTTGGCCATGTCTATCCATAGTCCTAAGTGGTTAAGAGAGCACCTGGAAAACCTAGGTGAACTGTTTGGAGCCAACGCGCATGCCTGAATGGGTCCCCAACATGTAAAAATAGCCCTTTTACTTTTTGGTAGACAGTCACTTATCTGTGCTGAAAAAGTGAATTCTCTTACTGCCTTTCAGTTCCTGGACAGGACAAGTTACAAATACCAAGATGTCAGTCATAACTTGGAATCCACTTAGGAAAGGGCCCCTTTGAGGGACAGAATTCTAGTCAAACAGAACCGTGAGACACAGAAATGGAAGCAACATTTGCCCCAGAGTCCTGGGGAGTGACAGTAGATCTTGCATCTCCCTTTGTTCCTGTGTATATTGGTTCCTTCAGGCCACCATAACTTATCGGTCAGGTGACTAGACACGAGAGAATTAATTGTTTCACAGTTCTGGAGCCCACATGTCCACAAGGATGGTGGTGGCTAACTCTGTTTCCACTGGAGGCTCCAAGGGATGATGTGTTACATGTTTCTCTCCAGCATCTGGGTGGGGGGATGCTGGCGTTCCTTGGTGGTTCCTGCCTCTCTCCATCTTCTCAGGGCCTTGCCTACGTGCTCTTCTCTTCTGGATGACACCCATCTCTAGACTTAGGGCCTACTCTAAGCCGTGATGGCAATCCCTTAACTAATTATCTGGGAACTACTCTGAAAATAATCACATTCTGAAGTTCCAACTGGATATGTATCCAAAAGTGACATTATCCAACCTGTCACACATGTGCTCTGCCTGTTGGGGTACACTGGGATGAAACCATTAAATTCCATGCATATCTGTCTTGCAGGGTGGAGGGAAAGCCATCGATATTGCCTCTGAGCTGCTGTTCCTGCAGCGTCAGCCACCATTGCAGAAGACTGTCTTCAGGCATGCAGGACATGGCCAATAGATCCCATGGTCACCAGCTATTGCTGTACCTCTCATGCCAATGAATTAAACATCCCATCGGCCCTCGGGTACTGATGCCTCAGGGAGAAAGGCAAACCACTCCTAAAACATGGGTTCATTCTACTGAAAATGATTGTCTCTTAAAGCAATGATGCTCTACTGGGTACTTGTCCTTACCACCTGGTATCCAGCAGTGGACGAGCCAGAACAGCTTTGATGAGTCAGTAATTAGGTTGTTTCAGGTGACTTGTAGCTCTCTCTCGCGCTCTCTCTCTCTCTCTCTCTCTCTCTCTCTCTCTCTCTCTCTCTCTCTCTCTCTCTCTCTCTCTCTCTCGTTTTCTTTACAATCCCTGGGACCTGCTTTATGATTTTATTGTACCTTGCCATGACTCCACAACATATCTCATGTCATCTCTGGCATTTCCTAGACAGTAGCATTTATGCTCAGGTCTAGAAAGCAGAGTTGTTCCCACTGTAGATGGGAACTGCAGTGGGCAGTGGGCGCCACCCACAGCCTTTTTGTATCAACTGTTGTGTGGGCCAGACCGCAGTCCTCGGGTGTGAAATAGGCTGTCTCCAGACCTCAAGGAGCCTCTCCAGGCAATGTCCTTCCCTTTTTGGAGAAAGATGTTGTAGTTTCTGATTTTGGAGGTGAAGACCAGCCTGTCCTTCGCCACTGGAATTCTAAAGGTTTACCTCTTGAAAGTTCACAGAGGCTAATTTTCCTCATCTGGAACACATGTCCCCTACCAAGGCCTGTGTCAGCATCATGGCCAACTTTGATCATTCAGCTTCACCCATACTTAAGACGTCACAGATCTGAGTTCTTTAGGATAAAATGGTCCACTTAACAAAGCCCTGATGCAAAAGCACTTACTGTCCATTGCATGGGAGCATCAGCTCTTTCTGATTCCTTTTTCTCCCAGTATGATAACACATGTGATTCAGCCATATGCATTTGCTACTAAAACCTGTGCCAGCCAGTGATGGTCAGTTCTCCACAAGCACCGACACGGGAACCACACTGTCTTCATTACACCCCATAATCAATCTCTGCTATGTATCCATATCAGGTCAAAAATCCAGTCGTTTATAGAAAAATTTTGGAACATTTCTCAAAACAGCTTGGTAAAACAGAGTAAGAAAATAAGAATCAAGAGTAGTCAAGTGTAATACTAGATTTATTCAAAAAATGAAATCTTCTGGGTAAAGGATCGATAGCATTATTTTTGGTATATTTATGGAAAATAGCTAAGCCATCTTTGTTACCGTTGGCATTAATAAGACTTAGGACATACACTGGAAAGAAAAAGATGAATGTGTCAAGTCAGTTTCTAACGTATACATGACTACTTAAGATAACATGAATATTTAATGAAAATTTAGACATTCATTCTGTGGATAGACATACAAGGAAAAACACAGTAATTTTACCCGTTACACTGTTAAATCAGATACATGAATTTTTAAGCAGTGCCTTTAATAAAAACAGTAATTTACGTCAAATAAATATATTACTGTTCTATTTCTTTATCCTGTATATTATATGTATATAACTTGCAAAACCTATCATATCACTGAAATGTGCCCAATTCATGATGATCCATTTACTTGGATCAATAAATGTCGTATATTTGATTCATTTGTTTAATATTAAAAGCCTGATTATCAGTTCCTATAAAAATGCTACCCCCTCCTCCCTGGCCTAGGATAACTCGTCTTTGCATGAGGTCAAGTGATGATAGTTCTGAACACCCACATGAGCCCCCAAGCACACGTCCCAGGCTCCTCCCCACGGCCAGCAGGGGAGCTCGGCTAGTCCTGCTCTTCATAGTGAGCATAGCCGCTGGCATAGGTTCTGCCTAAGTTCAAGTGAGTGAACAGATCTGAGGACTCAGCATCTGAGTTCTTCCCGCCTTCCTCCTCTTCCTCTTCATCATCGTCGGCTTCATACTCCTCCTCCTCCTCATCACGGTAGCCAGCATCATTACATTTGTCCGATGAAAGGTTCTTCCAGTAAGCATCATACCCAGAAGCTCCATCTTCCTCTTCTCCTCCTGTCTGTCTACCAAATTTCAAGGAGCGGGCTACAAGAGATAAGCATGTGTTAGCGCCCATGCTCTAGGGAGCCCCACTACATGGCTATTCCTCCTTTCGAATAAAACCACCCTATTTCCTGCTTTTCTCAAATAACAATGAGAGTGCCTTTCCAGTAAACCTAAAAAAAGTTAGAAAAAACTAAAATGATAAAATTCTCCAAATAAGTCATGTTAAAAATTAAAATGTTACGAGGCAAAACGACATATTTAGTGAGCACGAAAGCAAACCGCTGCACGGGAGCTCGGGAGATGCTTACTTGACATGCTGAGGTCCTTGGTCTCCTGGGTTTCATGTCCACATTTGGGGCATGGAGGCTGCTTGCCTTTCTCCTGCTTAAACACCTTGCTTCTTGTATGCTCATCACAGAAACAAGCCTACACAGGGGAAGGAAAAGTATTTAGGTATATGATGTGAGAGATATAAAAAGGGACCAGTCAACAGTTTAAGAAATTTGACACCTTTTCCTGTGCCCTTTAAGGCTGCCGCAGTTCTAAAGAGGCTAAGGAAGAATGGAAAGGAAATTTCCAGAGAAGATTGCAAACCCCCTCTCTCTGGATCCTGTCTGGAGTCACAGGTTGAAAAAAATAATAAAACTTAAAAAAATAAATCACAAACCTGAAAATAAATAATTTAAAAAATGAAAAGGGAATTTTAGAGTTGGTTTAAGGCAGAGCTAAGAATTGTATACACTCTTGATTCAACCCAAGGGAGAAGCTGACTGCAGAGAATGACATGTAGCTGGGTCTGTACTGGTTTATACTGGAGTATTCACAAGGTTCCTGCTGATGCCATGGTGGGCAGCCAGTTTACCCTCAGAGGAGACTGTCCAGCTGGAGAGTGCAGAGGCAAGTTCAGGGCAGGATGTCCAGAAAGACATACTGGAGGCACTAAATGCCAGCATGGGATTCAGGGATCAGAGCTGACACATGAAGGGGAGTGAGCTTCAGGACAGTGTGAAAGACAAAGGAAGGCTCCAGCCAAGGAAACGGTACAGATGGCACACCTTCATGGAACTAAAGACCATCTGGTATACACAAGCAGAACTGGGAGAGAAGGAAGAAACAGGCTGGGAAAGTAAGAACAAGGAAAGCATTGAAAAAAAACAGAACTGCCTGCCATCTCTGTCCAACCAAAATGCTGGTGTTAAGCCTGAAGAAACATGGAAATCTTCACTTTACCCACACTTCTAAGCAGGTACACTCTGACATTGATTAAAACATGGCGCCAACACTTTTGTAAGAATGTTTTCCATAATTATAAGGTATGAAAAACACTGAGCTGAGATCCTGAAAACATGTGCGTGGAGCAACTGTACTGCAAGACGCCTGGAAGGCTGATGAAAGTCACCTCCATCACTCAAATTCAATGCCACAATCTCAAACCTAAAATAAACAGCTAGGCACGGTGGTGTGTGCCTATTATCACAGGACTGGGAGTGAAGGTGGGGGATTATTGTGAGCTCAGGACAGCTGGGATGGGACTATACAAAACTCTGTCTCAACAAATAAACGAATGAATGAGTAAATTAATTCTTAAAAATTAAAAAATAAATAAAGAGTTATAAGTAATCTAAGGCCTGGTGGAAGCAAACAGGGATTTGCAACACAAACTAAAAAGTAAGTAAATGTACCTTACATCGGAGACAGGAATGTTGTCCAAGTCGGTTACATGAAACACCTGGGGAGACAGAGTCACCAGAGTCCTGTCATCATCCAGTTCTTAGAATTTCTCACAGTATCTAACCTTCAAGGTTCAAAGAGTATTAACAGGTGAAGCACCCAACCACCTCCCAAATCATTTTATTTTTATATTATACATTCCACAAAAGCTAAGAAATGATCAAATATGCTATGTACTTCTTAAAATGCTCTTTTCATCTTTGGGAATTTTGATATAAATGCTGAACTATATATACACAGTGTGAGACATGCATAGCTTAGACTGATGACTTAGCAACTGAAATCTGTAGCCAAGTAACAGAATTAGCATTTTATCTCTGAATATGAACCGAATCGAAAAAGAAAGAAAAACTGGCTCCCTCTGGTGCATTTCATATCCCCCTAACCTATGGACAGATCTAGTATGCACACCAAGGAAGGACCCCAGTGGGTAGGGGACAGAGAGGAGGGAAATGGGGACACATTCACACAATTTGCTCACACAATGTATATACTTATTCATAATAAAGATATTTTAAATAAATAATAATAAGTGAAAAAGAAAAAAGAAAAAAGAACTGAATGGAAGGAAGTGAATGTCTGGGAGTGTCAGTCTTTTTCCTGGGATGGTAACGACTATTTAATCGGGGCCAATGCCAAGCATTGCAAAGAGAACCTTTATGTCAGTTCTTGTTTCAATTAACCTTTTAGGAAGAAGTTACCATTATCTACCCCCCAGCAACACCGGTTCTCAGCTGGAAAATGCTTGAGAACTGCAGATGAGGGTGAGACACAGATGTCTGGTACTGGTACTCAATGCAAATTTAAAGACGTGATCTCCAGGGATGAGATCAGAGCACCTGTAGTTTTAAAACAACCTTAGGTATTTCTGATCCACTCTCTCCTGTCTAAGAATCACTGGAACCTAAAGTAGAAACAAACTAGGGGAGGTATGACTTATGAGAGAAAAGGAGCGAGAGTAGGTATTACAACTTGACATTAAAAATGATGTCTGGTTCATAGGACCTCCAAGTCTGGTCAAACCATTTAATGAAGAACTGACTCACCCAATCCGTAAAATTCATTCAAAACAGCACAATTATGATTCCTTTTCTAGTTTAACATTCCACTATCCAGAATCTTAGGTGTGAAAATAGCTAACATAAAAACAACTTACATTTAAATGTTTCTGCTTCTAAAACTTGGCAGCTGGCTTGATGTTCAAATTGATCATCTTCACAGAGGAAGTTGTGGCAGAAAGAACAACTGAATATTCTGCCCCCTGTCAGATTAAAAAGAAATCCCACATGTAAACATGATAGAAGTTACCTGAAAAAAATTATCTATAGCTGTGCTCAAAGGGAGGACTAGTTATTTTAAAATATACCATAAATGAATAGTAATTTTTGTGCTGGGAATAACTACCACAAAAACTGCTCCAATACTTCCAGTTGAACCAGTAAACAGTGGGCTCCCAGCATTCAAGAGATGCCTGATCCCCACAGTGTCCCCCTCTCCATTCGGTTGGGTAAACAACACTAACACTATTAATGTTAATATAGATTATCCCTTTCTAATTCATCAGGAAAGCATTACTAGTGGTTAAGAATTCACAATATCAAAGAGCATCAGAATGTCTTTGCTCACAACAAGCCACCCTTGAAGCTAATCACTCACCATGGTCCCAGACGCCTCGCTCACATTCGACACACTCGGCATCAGTAAGGGGGCAGACACAGGCATGTGTGCTAAGACACTTCCTACCGTGGCAAACCCATGCCTCGCAGAAGTCACATATTGCACCCTGCAACCAAGGATCGGGGACATTTGATCACTGTCACTTAACTCTATTAAGGCTTTGTTACCAAACAAGCATCACAGCAAATAAGAAGAATGTTCTGGACTTGTACAAATCAATTATCACCACAGGTAGAAATCCTCAAATGTATCTCTCAGATCAGTCAGCACTGTAGCAAGAAAGAGAAGGCACATTCATACTAGGTAATCTAGGAAAGTTTGAAAAGTGAGAACTTAACAAAGGACCTAGAAGGGTTCGGGAAAACTCTCACAGGGTGATGCAGTTACCACCCCCACACACACACCAGGCCACACACACACCTGAAAGGGAGCAAGTGTCTATCAGAACTGAAAGAAATCCTGAGGTCTGCCCTACAGAAAACTCTATAAAACTATAAAAACTTCTTTGGAGTTACCATACATGAAATAATCCATAAAAATAGTTAACTTTTCTTCTGGACTATAATTTGGATGTGAAGCATATAATCACACCATGAAATACGGTAAAACTAATTCATATTTACAGTAAACATACATTTGGGGGCTGAAGAAATGGCTCAGTGGTTAAGGCACTTGTCTTAAGAACCTAACGAATGGGGGTTTAATTCTCCAGTACCCACATAAAGCCAGATGCACAAAGTAGTGCATGCATCTGAACTCACATCTGATGCAAAAGAGAAAAATGCAAACAATCTATTTTTATTTTTTCTAACACTGAATGTTCTCAGGAATCCCCCCCCCCCACACACACACACAGCTGGTTGTGGTAGTGCACACTGTTAGGAAATTGCTAGAGAGGCAAATGCAGGAGGAACAGAAAATTGTGCATTTAGTGAAGAGTGGATGTAAACCATAAATACTTTTGAAATTTAATGCTTTAAAAGCTATCTATCTAATTTGTTTTGGAAATTGGTTATTTAACCAAAGGCTGAATATTTGTGAAGGTCTTGCAACACAATATAAATATTTTGTGACGCCTGCTTAAAATACATTAGAAAGACTCCCTCAGAAGATGACAAACTGAAACAAGAGACGAAGCATTAGTCTTTAGAGAATGAGAAGAAAACAACTGGTCAGGATGAATTTGTCTTATCAAGGAAACCTACTCATCCAAGGCATAAAAGCAGCTGGCTTACCACCATTGCCAGGCCTGTACTGTACACACCAGCGTGCTTGATGACACAGTCGGAGGACTTCATCATACACTTGGTTTTTCCTAGTTAAAAATAAAAAAATCACTTACTCCTGAAAATTAATACATATGGTATCCTTCATTTTCACAGCATCTACTTTCTCCTTCTAAATTCACTCGCTGTTTGGAAATAAGGATATAAAAATGTTCCCGCGAGGCCTGGTCTCTCCCATTAACTGGAGAACTGAACCATCAATCCATAAATAAAGGGGATATATGTTCAAACAGAAGTTTAAGGGGAAAATCTGGAGTAAAGTTCATCCGATTTCTTTCTGACAGGTCTTCTGATGTCTAACATATAAACATATGGTGGAGAGCTCCCAGGCGGGAATGACAAGATGAAGCCTACATCATTCTCAAATGCATACGTACTTCCCTGCTGGATTGTTAAGAGTCTGGGGAAGACTACCTGGAAAACATCACTCTAGCTATGCTATGAAATACTCTTTGAGTAATCATTCCAGAGTAAAAGATCTACCTGCATTTGGGAACTGTCAAATACACACATGATCACAGGTATGTCTACATGGTTACCTACTTACCACACTGTGCACAAATTGGTAACTTCTGTACTGAATTACAAAAATAGCAAAATGCTCTGTTCTTCTGGCGCCTTGACATGTAAAACAAAAAATTTAAATATGGTCAATTCCAGATTAAGAAGAGACAATTTTGTAAAGTGTAGACAGAAGAAAGAAATGAAGACAATTTACCTTTGACATTTGTCACATTCCTGTAAGGTATAAAAATATAACGTTAGTTTTTCTGCAGTTCAACATAATTTACATCACAAAGAGTATCTTCTTGCCCACATGAAAATCTAAGCAGCACTACCTCCAGCCCTCCACATCTAGTCATGTGTCCAGGTGCACAGCGAAGGTGCCATGAGCTGAAACTCTGGGCAGTCCACAAGGGAAGAAGCCACACTACCAGAGGTTAGACATCATGGTCTGTCTTAGATCGTTTCGTTTCTAACAAATCAAATACTACAGAAAAAAATAATAATAAAATAGCCTGGTTCTTTCACTGTTTAAAGCACTGCTAGGCATTGACCCTAGAGCCTCCTCCATGGGAAGGTAAGTACTCTACCACTGAGCTCTGCTGAAGCACTACACTATTTTAAGAAGCTAAGAAACACCTTATTTGCCTGTGCTGAGTGGACAGTAAGAAACAGTAGAGAACACAAAATAGCAAATCACAGAACACCCACATGTAAACAAATTTCAAGCCTTACCGTCCAACTCTTTTAGAGTAACTATTGGTCAGTCTTTCCCAACATGTCTTATCTCATACCATTATTTATTCTAACACTTTTCCTCTAATGTCTTCCTGTTGTTAGTTCTGGTAAGAGTCCCACTCTTAGTAAACTTCACTCCACGCAATCAATTTTATCACCGCCTAGTTCCAACAAATACGCTGTACCTTCATGCAAATACGTGTCAAGACCTAACTCACTGTGGTGTCTGCCCAGCACCTGTCTTCTCTGGAAAGGACTTGACACTCAGAAGGAGGGTTCCACTGTCACATCTATGCTACATAATCCTATCCCTTTATCCCATCCTGAGACAGCCACAGATGCAAACCCAACCTATCCAGAGAGAGCAAGCTTTTTTTTTTTTTGGAGATCTTCTCTTCTTTGGGCTCCATGTTACATGATATGATATGTGCAAGCCACCCAGAAACAGGAAGCCAAACCAAGTGTGGTAGTGTGGTGCAGTTTTGGAATTGGAACCTTGTTGGAGGTGTGTTGTTGGGGATGGGCTCATGGAAGTTATAAGCCAGCTTCCCCTTGCCAGTGTTTGGCACACCTTCCTGCTGCTGTTTGTAGTGCTGTGGTGGAGGTGATGTCCACCCTCTGCTCATGCCGTTGTTTTCCCTGCCAGGATGGAGCTTCCCCTGGAGTCTGTAAGCCAAAATAAACCTTTTCGTCCACAAGCTGCTTTTTGTCAGGTTCTTTGGAACAGCCATGAGGTTAACTACAACACCAATCAAACAATCTGAAAAAGCTTAATACATGAAAAGAAACACAGGGGAAATGGCTCAGTGGTTTAAGGTGCTTCCTTGCAAAGCCTGAAGGCTGGGTTCAATTCCCCAGTCCTACATAAAGCCAGATGCACAGAGGGCATATGTGTCTGGAGTTCCTTTGCAGTAGCAAGAGGCCCAGAGGTCCCAATTCATTCTCTATCTCTCTCATTGAAATTAAATAAATGAAAATAGTTTTTGAAAAAAAAATGAATAAATCAAAAATTGAAACTACAAGTTGCCCTAGATCCAGCTATATATATTTTCCCCTTTTAGCTATTTAAGTTATTCCATTTGTAAACTATTCTCCTCCTAAAGTTTCTGTCATCTATAAATATATCCAATAATGCATAACAAACAGCTACATAAGCTAACAAAGAGGCAGGACACCAGTCATCACTGCAGTACCCACAAAGCACACACACACGTGTTCTGGGCAGAGTCTCAGGCTAGATGTTCAATCAACGTTTGCTAAAGTGAGGCATTGCAGAGCAGCGAGAAATGGCAAAGCTAATCCACCAGGCACAGACAAAGTAGCAGTTCAGAAGAAAAAAGAATGGAATTAAGAACTGCTAAAGGAAATTGATGAAAATATAACTCAGAAGACAAACGGAGTCAAGAGACTTAAGATAGATAAGTTGAAAAATGTCACAGTTCCTATTATCCGCCTGCCTTCTGTGTCTACTTAACAAGGACAATGCCTGGTAATGTGCTTAGCTTTATAAGTAGCATGAAATCAAACAAAAATCCTTGCTACCAGCCAACATGTCTCTAACACCAGTTTCAAATGCAGTTATAAAACAGACAGGGGACACTGTATTCATTGAAAAACTTTTCAGATATATTTCATATTGAAGGCTAAATAGTTTCTCTTCTCAACTACCCAGAGATAATTCTCAAAAGCTGTTACCATGGAAGCATTGCATGGGTGTCTGGCTAAGTCCACGGTGCTCCTGGACGCACGTAGCTGTTTTTCACGTTCTCGGCGGTTCTCAGCCTTCTTCCTCGCTCCGGTCTTTTTCTTAGGCATGTCTCCTGCTCTTCTAAACAAGAGAACACAAAAGACAGAAATGCCTGGTTCAGAGACAGTCATATTCTCAAATGTTAAAGTCCCCTCTCGCTTCAACACTTAAGCATGTCTCGAGCCTTTATGAAGCATTATGAATACATTATCCCAAAGGAAGGTCTTGAAAGACCCTCACTTGCATATCAAACACTTAAACAAAAATGCAAGTTCACCCTGTTTAATCACTTATTTTTTTGAGATTTGTATTCATAAGCCTTCATGTGGCCAAGGCATAACGTCTTATATGATGTCTTATGTTCCCTCAGTAATATCTAAGTAATATCCAACAAGCCAAGCACCAGCCTACAGCTGTTGTCAATGAAAATATATCCCTACCTGCAGTGAGCATGTTAGTTTCAACAGAGTTCAAAATTATGTGGAAAGCTCATGTAAATACCACATAAACCTGGTTTGCATGATTCAGTTTAAATTAAGTTACTTGAGTGAGGTCCAAGGCACAAGGAAGAAACTTAAAATGGCCTCACATCAATAACTAAGCACAAGATGACCCTGGTTAAATATTTGCATCCCATCGTCCCCAGTGGGTCTTTAGAGTCCCTTGAGAAATCTCGGCCTCAATTTTTCCTCTGACAAGAATTCTTTTTCGTGGTTGCATTTGGTACAGGCTCTTGGGCAAGGGAGGCCAGACTGGAGATGATGAGGACACCAAGGGGCAGCACTCAGGGACACTCACGCCATGGGAATGTCGCGCAGCGCGTGGGAACATCTAGCACCAGGGCTGCCATGTGCCACAGGGGATGTCACACCGCGGGGACATCCGCCAAGGGGACATCACAACGTGGGAACATGGCTGTGGGAACATCACATCATGGAACATCAGACCATGGGGACATCAGGCCACAGGGACATCAGACCACGGGGACATCAGACCACGGAGACATCAGGCCACAGGGACATCAGACCACGGGGACATCAGACCACAGGGACATCAGGCCACAGGGACATCAGACCACGGGGACATCAGACCATGGGGACATCAGACCATGGGGACATCAGGCCACAGGGACATCAGACCACGGGGACATCAGGCCACAGGGACATCAGGCCACAGGGACATCAGACCACGGGGCCATCAGACCACGGAGTCATCAGACCACGGGGACATCAGCCAAGGGGACATCACAACGTGGGAACATCGCTGTGGGAACATCACATCATGGAACATCAGACCATGGGGACATCAGGCCACAGGGACATCAGACCACGGGGACATCAGGCCACAGGGACATCAGGCCACAGGGACATCAGACCACGGGGTCATCAGACCACGGGGTCATCAGACCACGAGACATCAGACCACGGGGACATCGCGCCCCGCGGACACCCTGGCTTGCGCGCTGCGCTCCGGGAGGCGCCCAGGGTCGGGAGAACTGAGGGCGGGAGGACGGAGGAAGGCGGGAAGAGGGCGGGAGGAGGGCGGAGGGCGGAGGGCGGAGGACCGGGACGGGACCGGACTCACCAAGCTACGTTCGGAGCTGCGGAGACGCCAACAGGGCGGCCAGAGACCCGGAGGACGCCGGATGTCCTCTGACGTCAGCAGGTCAGCAACGTCATGACGCACACGTCCCCGGGAGGCGGGGCGCGCTCGCCGCCCGGAGGAGATCTGCGCCTGCGCGAGGTGGGGCGGGGGGGGGGGGGGCCGGGAGTGCAGCCTCTTCTGAATATATGTTCTCTCTCTCTCTCTCTCTCCTCTCTCTCTCTCCTCTCTCTCCTCTTTCTCTCTCTCTCTCCATATATATATATACACACATATATGTACACATATATACATATATATGCGTGTGTATATGTAATAGACATGCATGTGTACATGTATATACATATGTCGATGTGTGTGCATCGAAAATGAATACACAAATGAACTCAGAAAAATTTGAAAGTAAGAAAAATGAATTTGCAAGTTTGATAGCAATTTTTGCCCAATTCTTTTGAAAACCTTCCCGCTAACAGACCTCTCATGCTTCATATCCCACTTCGTTGTTGAATCTTTGTTGATATTTTGTTTTTTGAGGGAGGGCCTCGCTCCAGCCCAGGCTGACCTTGAATTCACTGCATAATCTCTGGCTGGTCTGGATCTCACGGTCATCCCCCTGCCTCCGCCTCCAGGGTGCTGGGATGGCAGGCCTGGTGAGACACGGCCTCATAATGACTCACAGGCTGCTTTTGCACCCACGACTCTCCTGCCTCAGCGTCCTGCAGGCAGGGATGACAGGCAGGACACCAGGTACCCGGTCCCATTGTTTTACTCTGTTGGTTCACAAGCAGTGGCTTCTTTCAGCCGAAGTTCTGAGTTTCAATCTCTGTATTTTATTTGCATTGTGTCTTAGGGGTTCATCCCCTGCGTTCCCACAATCTCTGCCTCTGACGTGTGTGGAGGCCTGCCTGTTCCTAACTGAAAGCTGCCTGCCTCTAAACTTCACTGTGGGATTTCCCACACCTGCTCTATCTCTTGGTGAGAAAATCGGAAGCCTGGCTTGTAAGGGTATTGCTATTTTATACTCACCCTATGATATAGGAACTTTGGGTTCCTTTGTATGCCAATGAACCACTAATTTGAGATGTTCCCAGATCCTTAGTGAAATCCAGGGGCCAGAAGATATATCGGTTCACAAATATTTTATTATAACTAGAAGCTTTAGGAGGAAGAAGAGCATGGGGGCTTGAGCCTAGAACCTAAGAGAAGGAAACAAGGTAGAAGTCTTGTCCAGGGAGGGAAGAGAGGGCTTGAGAAGTCCCGTGAGTGCAGGAAGCAGAGCTCTTGCCCAGAGAAACCTAATAAGATTCAGATCTGGGGTTTCATGGGGAGTGACTAGGTGAGGAAGACCAGGTCTGCAGGTTACTTCAGACAAAGACTAGATTTTACAGCTTTACCAGTCATCTTGGTAAGGATCAGAGTTCCTGTCCTCCAGGAAGGGTGCAAGCTTAACCTAGACATCTTTCCTTGGAGGGGTGACATCCAGGTTTCTGTGGGCTTAGTGGCTTTTTCTACTTTTAGTCAAAGAATAAAAAAGCCATTCACTTTTGGGGTTCTGTTACCTGACTGCCTCACCAATTTCTGTCTCTTATCACTTGCTTAATGGTGAAAAACTGAAGCCTGACTTGAAACTTCTTTTTTTAGTTTGGTTTTTGTTGTTGTTGTTATTGTTGCTGTTTTTCAAGGTAGAGTCTCACTCTAGCCGAGGCTGACCCAGAACTCACTCTGTAGTCCCAGGCTGGCCTCAAAATCATGATCATCCCACCTCCATCTCCCAAGTGCTGGGGCTAAAGGAGTGTGCTACCAAGCCTGGCTGTGACATGTAACTTCTGTCATTATCTTCCATCACATCACTATTCAGATGGAAGGCCTGTCCTTTTACGCCATTGATGGTTTCAACTCCAGCAACCACAACACTAAGGTTCCTCTTTCATGGCTGTGCTGTGGGACTTGACCAAAGAGAAATTCTCCACTGCTGAAATCCCAAAATCCCCAGAGGCATGAAGTGAAGCATACATCTAGAGTTTACAGTGGCTATAGGCCCTAACATATCCATTCTCTCTCTCTCTCTCTCTCTCTCTCTCTCTCTCTCTCTGCTTGTATCTCTCTGCTTTCAAAAATAAATAAAATTTTAATACAATTTAAAAAATAACACTGGCAATTCTATTCTGTGTTAACTAACAGTAGAACGTAAGTTGTAAAATAAAATTTTATGAATTTTATAAAAACAAAATTTATGAAATAAGAAGTAAATAGCATAAGGTAAATCTATTTTCTCAGACAAAATACATAGAGGAGTAAAACTTTGTAGTTTTGAAGAACTCTTTAATAAAGCAGGTATACTCCTGTATCAGCCCATACAACAGGATTTTGATGTTCCTTTTTCTTCCCAAGGTATAGCGATCCAGAGAAATTACAGATGAACATTTGAGGAAAAACTAGAAAAAAAATATGATGACACTTTTATGACAGTCCAGTGCCTCCACTTTGAGAGAAGGCCTTTTCTTTGGTGCCATGGTCTGCATCCGGTGTGCTCCATAAACTCATGTGTGCTGAATGCTTGATCCCCAGCTGATAATGGGTGGGGCCTTACTGGACGTGTGTGGGGGCAGGCTTTGGATTTCATTGTCACCTCCTCCTTGTGAGAGTTTGGCTCACTCTCCTGGTGCTATTTTCCACCTGCTGAAAGAGAGGTGATGTCCAGCCTCTGTTCATGCCATGCTTTCTCCTGCCATCATGGAGCTTCCCCTCATGACTGTAAGCCAAAATAAAAAAATAAAAAATAAACTTTCCTCCCATCAGCTTTGACCTGCAGGTAACTATAACATCTGGTCATAGTTTACAGATTAAAAAAACAACAACAACCTGGCCCTGGGGGTGGGGAGGATGGCTAAGTGAGTAAGAATGGTAACTGTAGATCAGTTGCCAGCATGCACATGCAAGCTGGGTTTGGCCACCCATGTCTGGAACCCCAGCGCTGAGTGAGGTAGAAACAGGAAGATCAGTGGTCAACCAGTCTAACCAAAAAAAAAAAAAATCAGTGAGCTTCCAATTCAGTGAGAGACGTGTCTCAGAGGAAATAAGACATAAAAGTGATAGAGAAGGACACCTGATGTCCCTCTCTGGCCTTTGCACACCTGTGCACAGGGCTCTTGCATCTGCATACACATGTGCACATAACACACACACACAAAAAAAAAACCTGTCTCAAACCTAGAATTTGAGCAAGGAATTGTGTCTCATTATTGAACTGTTGCTCTCATCCTCCTGATTTTTCTTTATCCTTTGAGACCTGGTCTGACTATGTAGCCCAGACTGGCCTTGAACCCACGATCCTATCTCAGCCACCTCCAAGTGCCAGGATTACAGGTATGCACCACTATAGCTTGCTCCTTGATTGTAGTTATACAAATTGATCAAAATTCATATTCACTGCCCATCCACTTTGCCTCCAGGGAAATAATATTCTCTTTTCCATCTCCTTAGCCTTCTGAGAGTCACGTCATTCACTCCCCCTGCTGGCACACAGTTCTTGCCATTCTTTACAGTATTTGTGGCAAGTTATGCTGTATCTTCATCCGAGCTATTGGCCTAGTGGTCAGGAAGGGAGGGGAGGTGGGGGCTGACCACTGAAAGAAGTTTTCATGAGGTTTCCAAACAAGGGGCAACATTATCAAGAATACTGGATCATATTCAGGCTCAGAGGGGTTATTAAAAATGGAAGTTAGATGTTTTCAGGTGATACTGCCCAGCCGATTGCACTCTGACCCAGTATCTGAGGCTTGGCACATCCATACTAACCGGTTTTTGTGGTTAATCTTTTTTGGAGCACTGCCACAATTATGATTAAGTGTTGGCCTGTTCCTCAGGGCTTTCTACCTTCCCACTACAAGATAAAAGCCTCTTTATTTCCTAGCAAAGACCTTCTCCATTTTACTGTTAGATTTGAAAATCCAATTAACCACTCTCGGCTTTTAGTGGTTTCCAAAGAATTAATTTTACTTAGTATCAGTCACTACCAGTTGTCCATAAGATTACTGTTTCCTCCTTTTTTCCCAAATGCTTGATATATTGCACCCATTAAGATATTACCTTCTATTAAAATACCACCCCAGTTCATTGCTAATCAGGTTTAATGACTGCATTGTGACCTTATGTCAAGGCCTGTCACTGGTGAGAGGCCCTTGCAGCAGTCAGCTGGCTATGGCTCAACCATACATAAATCGTGTCTTAATTTCTACTTTCATGGACCCATTCTGGCACTGGAGGTGTTCCAGGAAGCATACTCAGAGTCAGAGATAAATACAGGGACAGTCTATGCAGGTAATCTATGGCTCTCTGATTGGATAAGAGCCCCGATCAGTGAGAAGGAGCTCATACCTGGTACTGAGAAATAAGTCGGGACCCCATGGGAAGGAAGGCCTTAGATCCCAGAGAGATCTCACTGATCTTTGATGAAGAGTGGCTACACCCACCCAAAAGTCTCTTAAGTAACTAGGTTTAACCATTTTATCCATGCCTCTCTCACTTTTTTATTTTTTAACAGAAGGCAGCAAAACCTGGAGAAAACCAAAATCCATCAATACAAGAAAACATAGCCAACTACATACCACAAGACGACCAACCTCCATCACATCTGTCAGGGCCCACAAAATATTCCAGAGGAAACGTCAATCTAAAAATGACTGCTGCTTTCACTGCTAGCCTGACAACCAGCTCCAGGGAGAAGCCAATAGACACCGAGAACACTCAAAATGCTTTAAGGCAGAAAAATCAGAGAGTTGACCATTAAAGTAGGAACATTGTGGAAGGGGGGCGGAAAGACTGTAAGAGCCACAGCATGGGAAGGAGTATCCTGAGGCATTGTCTCCCTCCACAACAGAGACTGACTAACACATCCATGATCCCACAGTGAACACCAATGAGCACGTTGAGGAGGACCCTTGGTAGATTGTGGGCAGGGAGAGAGGATATAAGAGTCCAACCTGATGCAATTTGTTCATATAGTAAAGTTCATGATCAATAGATAATAGCAGAGGAATGAGTGAGAAGGAGGAATGGTGCACTGAAAAGAGAATTGGGTGGGGAGACAGGAAGGTGAGAGGACAGTTATCAAAACACATTTGGTAAGTACATAAAAACTGTCAAGATGGGGCTGGAAAGATGGCTTAGCTGTTAAGGCATTGTCTGCAAATCAGAAGGATCCAGGTTTGATTCCCCAGTCCCCACCTAAAGCCAGATGTGCAAGGTGACCCATGTATCTGAAGTTCGTTTGCAGTGGCTAGAGGCCCTGGTATTCCCATTCTTTCTTTCTCTCTCTCTCTCTCTCTCTCTCTCTCTCTCTCTCTCTCTCTCTCTCTCTCATAAATAAATAAATTTTAAAAAAACTGTCTAAAGATTTTAAAAAATTACAGGGCGTATGCTTGGGAAAGCATTTGGGAGTAACTCATGTGCAAGGGACAGCAGCAGCTTAGACAGAAGGAAAAAAAATGCCCCACAGTGCGGAGACCATGAAGACTCTGGCTATAAATTTGAGATGTCTCTTCAGAGCTGTCCTGGGTTAAGGCAGGTGCACCCGGCCTGTGTGCACCTGAGATGTTCCATCACTGCACGAGGGAAGCCAAGGAAAAGGGATGTGACACGAGCCTGGATTACTGAAGTATGGCAGCTCGCCATACTGAAGTACTTCATCTCTCAGACAAAGCATCCTAATGTTCAGACACTCGCTGGGAAAATGCCAGAGAAAGAGGGAAATGAGAAGGAAAGGAAGGGATCCAAAAGGCAGAAGCAGGCAATCAACTCATTAACCTATGGAATAAATCAAAAACATCAGTATTAAACAATGAAGCTAAAATCTGGCATAGAACTACAGAGAAGTGAAAAATACCATAAACCCAATGCAATTCAAATCAAAGCCTGACAGATTTTCAATGTAATTTGATGAACTAACAAATTCATAGGGACCAGAAAAGAGCCACAAAGTTTCCAGATCATTTTCTTTGTCTGTTTGTTCAGGGGTTTTGTTGTTGTTTTGAGGCAGAGTCTTGCTTTAGCCTAGGCTAACCTAGAACTTATTCTGTAGTCAAGGCTGGCCTCAAACTCATAGGAATTCTGACACTTCAGCCTCCTGAGTGCCTGGATTAAAGGCATGTGTCACCATGCCTGGCTGGTCTAGATAATTTTAAGCACAACCAGAAGACTTATTTATTCTAAAGCCCCAGGGTAATGATGAAGACAATATTGTAGTGTCAAGTGCCACCAAATAAACACTTGTGCCTGCTTAGGAAGCACAGGTACGGGGCCACATACATTTGGCACATGGTAACTTTTAAGTTATATTCCAATGAATGAGAGGAGATGCATTATTTAATACATAAAGAAGGCAAGGTTGACTATTCGTATGGAGGGAAATAAAATTGGAGAGGATGGAGGGATGGCTTTCCTTGTCATTTTCTTCTTTTGGCAAGAAAGTAAAATCCCGATTTGTTTACCTTCTATGTAGCCATTAAAATTCATGAACTTAATCTATAATCGCCAACATAGACAATTCTAAAACATTTTGTTTGAGTAAAAGGAAAATCAAATTGAAATACTACATATGGAAAATTATAAAGTGATATAAAATATTCATTGTAGCTACATGACAGGCACTTCTCCTACCTGCTGTTCTTAGAAGAAGCAAGAGGACTTTTGCATTTCTGGGTCCTGAATCAAGGGCTCAGGGCCAGCATCCCTGCAACCCATTGGCTGTCAACAAATGTATTAGGTCACTTTGACCCTTTGAGAACTCTGGACTCCAGGACTCCTTGACCTACCTGCCTCTTAAGTACTTTTCAATTTGGCTTCTTTTAAAGAATTGCTTAATTCTCTAAGTAAAATTTCATTTTCTAATGTGGTATATACAGTCAATGAAATATAGTTTGACCTCTTTTGAAGGAAATCCCATCCTCATATGAGACATGGATGAGCCGTGAGAGCATTACATTAATTGAATTAAGAGGGGTACAGAAAGATAACTACTGCACAATTCCGTGTGTGTGTGTGTGTGTGTGTGTGTGTGTGTGTGTGTGTGTGTGTGTGTGCCTGACACAGACGTGTGGGAACAAAGAGTGTAATTATGGTTGGTCAAGAGGAAATGGAGAGTCGCTAGTCAAGAGTATAAAGTTTCAGGAAACAAGAAGAAGTTCTTGAGATCTGGTGGGCAACGCTGTGTCTATAGACAACAATGTTGTACTATGCACTTATAACATCTTTCGGATCCAGACATTCTTTTTTTTTTAATTTAATATTTATTGTCCATAATGAGTTACATTATTTAGTGGGCAAATCATGCGTTGTTATCCCGACTTCCCCAATTCCCCCCTCCCCATCCCTGATCAGTTGGATATCCTCCTCCGTGGGCTGTCTGTATTAGTCCTTGTGGCAAGGGATCCTGTATATCTTAGTACTCATCCCGGTCTTCCTGGCCCAAGTGTGTTGTTACTGATGGGTGCCATGCGTCCGGACAGTCTCCCCCACCACGGCTCTCACAATCTTTCCGCCCCCTCTTCCGCTCAGTTCCCTGAGTCGTGGTGGGTGAGTAAGAAGGCTGCTTTAATGTTGTGAGCTTAGAGGTCCTTGTGTCGAAAATCCTTGGTTTCTGTCTCATTGGCCTATCCTATGTTGATTGAATGGCTGTGGTTATAGGTCCCTTGTTCATCTGTCATTGTCTGCTGGGTTCCCTATGGATCCTCCACGATATGACTGTGGTGGCTCCTCTCTTGCCAGGATCTGGGTCATCGGC